>JPJU01002163.1:0-58123 GCA_000750735.1 Pseudogymnoascus sp. VKM F-4246
TCGGGAAGCCACCCTCGTCCAAACGATCGACAACCTCGCTGCGCAGAACGAAGCCACAAAGCGGCTTCAGATCCACCTTGCCATCCAGGAACGTGAACGCATACTTGCAGCTGAACGCGCTAGGGTGTGCGCTGCCAAGGAAAAGGGGGGAAAGGAGTCATCACAGTACGTCACGGCTGAGGAGATGGATGCTATTCACTCGCGCTTAGTGGCGAGGCCAGATCCGAAGAAGCAGAATAGGGATTTCGAATACAGGGGTGGTGAGTGGATTCGTGACCCTGAAGAGAGGGAGAAGTGGAAGCGGGCGAAGGGAGATGAACTTGGGCATGGTGTGGCTGAGAAGTTGATGGCGTTGACGGCTGAGGCGGCGGCGAAGATGAAGGTGCATGAGCAGCAGAGTAATTCGGTGGTGGAGGGGAAGAAGAGAGCGCTGGAGAGCGAGAGAAGAAGAATTGCGGCGTTAGGGGTGACTGCTGAGGAAGAAAGTGATAAGACGAGGCTAGGTTGAGTCTGAGGTGAAAGAGGTGGGATCAAGCTGGATGGACTGGCGTTTAGGGTTTTTGCTGGGGATTGTTGCACGGTACGAGCTGTGAAATGTGGGGTTTACTATAGGAGTCGGAATACCCACTGAAACTAGCTTTCATTCTGTCTCTAGGAAGGAGGCTATATACAGCTTCCATGATGATAACTCATAAACACAAATGCTAAGCCCAGGAGAGTGTATTAAAAGAAGTAATAGTACGAGCTTCGGGGTGTAAAAACTGTGACAATTATCTTCGCAACTCTAAGACTTATCGTCAGCCGCAAACTTATCACGCCAATACCCTCTATAATGCTTCTCCCGTCCAATCTCCTTGATATTGTTCACCTCTCTTGGCGTCAACTTCCACCTTCCAATATTCGCCAAGATTCCCTTCAAACGTTCCTCCTTCGAACTGGTAGTCAACACCACCATCCCCTGGTCCACCACCCACCTCAACGCCACCTCCGCCTCAGTAACCCCATACTTCGCCGCCAAGTTCGAATAGTACTGGTCCATTGGCCCTGGACGCCCGTGTAGCAGAGCCGCCAAAGGCGAATACGCCACCGTCGCGATCCCGTGCTCCTGGTTAAACTCCACCAGGCCCTGGTGCTGTAGGTATGGGTGGTATTCGATCTGGTTCACGGCCGGTACGACCTTGGCGGTCTTGAGAATTGTCTCTAGGTGCGGCTGCAAAAAGTTGCTAACGCCGATGCTACGCGCGCGGCCGCTGGCCTGCACGGCTTCGAACTCGGCCCACTTGGCCTGTAGTTCAGCGTCCGTGGTGGCGAAAAAGGGCGCGTGAATGAGGTAGAGGTCGACGTAGTCGAGGCCGAGCTTCTCGAGGGAGGTCGTGATGCTAGCTTCTGTGTCTGTGGGTACGTGGCCGAGAATCTTGGTGACGACGTAGAAGGTGGAACGAGGTAGGCCGGATCGCTTGATCGCCTCGCCGAGCTCGCGCTCGTTGCCGTAGTATTCGGCGCCGTCGAGGTGGTAGTAGCCAGCGCGGATGGCCATGAGGATCGTTTCCACGAGAGATTCGTCTAGGTCTTTGCCAGAGCTGCCAACGCGAGCTTGTGCGGTGCCGGTACCATAGCCAAGCTGGGACAAGGTTAGATTGAAGCGTAGGAGAATCAGAATTAAAAGCGGAAACGAACCATGGGAATTGTGTTGCCATCGTTGAGTGTGAGGATTGGGACTCCCTGGACCTCCTTGGGGGAATCGGCACTGGTGTTCCCCTCGTGAGAGGGGTTATAGGAAGCTGTCGTAGAGTTCATATTGATAACTTGTTGATGCAGACGCTGTCTATATGATATATTTGGCACAGTTTCGGCTTTTGAACCGATAAGTTGTAGACAGAATGCGTTGAAAGATGAGTCAAAATATATGTGAGGGGCGATACGCGGGGTATGACGAGCTCTGTTACACTATTTTTGGCACATTTGTAGGTGGAACTTATTGAAACAGCTTTGCTTCGGATTACGAGGGTTTGAATTACAATATTTATTAATGGATTATCAATAAAGTCTGCTATATTCCTCAAAAACAACCCTAAAATTCAGTAAGCTCTCAAGTTGTTACGTGGGAATATAATATATTTGAGGAAATCAAGAGCTATATTTGAGCTGTTTCCTTATCGGTTATCGCCACAAATCCCACGTTTTGAGGCTTGTTATCCGGCTACGGCATAACGTCACTCCCGCGGCCCTCTGCACTTTATTTCATCTCCAAACCCTCTTTAGCATTCATTAACATATATATTAATTTTATATATGGCATGCTATTCCGACAATTGATACGCCCCATGAACACCTGCGCACGTTTCGCGCAGATGTCGTCCCATATCACCAGCAGCGCCTCCTCCCAGGGTCCCTCCCGAGGCGTAGCCCTTAAGGACCTACCGAAATCATGGACATTTACAGCCAATCTGCCTACCGACTCTGCGTTTCCAAGTCCAGAAATATCACACAAGACGCCGAGAGAGGACCTAGGACCTCGGATGGTCAAGGGTGCTCTCTTTACTTGGGTGCGCCCTGAAGAAGCTGTGGACCCTGAACTACTAGGGGTTAGCAGCGAGGCCCTGAAAGACCTAGGAATCAAGCCGGAGGAAGCAGAGACAGAAGAGTTCCGCCAGCTTGTTGCCGGTAATAGGCTACTTGGATGGAACGAAGACAAACAAGAAGGCGGATACCCCTGGGCGCAATGCTATGGAGGGTGGCAATTCGGGTCCTGGGCCGGTCAACTCGGTGATGGCCGCGCCATTTCTCTATTCGAGACGACGAACCCCGATACACAGACTAGATACGAGCTACAACTGAAGGGGGCTGGAATAACGCCATACTCGCGCTTTGCGGATGGCAAAGCAGTCCTACGCTCGTCTATCCGCGAGTTCGTCGTCTCCGAAGCCCTCAATGCCCTCCGCATTCCAACCACACGTGCCCTTTCCCTTACCCTCCTCCCACACTCCAAAGTTCGCCGCGAAAGGACCGAACCTGGGGCTATCGTAACCCGTTTTGCACAATCGTGGCTACGCATCGGCACATTCGACCTCCTCCGGGCCCGTGGCGACAGAGACCTCGTCCGCAAGCTCGCTGACTACACTGCTGAGCATGTCTTCAGCGGATGGAATTCCCTTCCCGCTCGCCTTCCAGATGACCAGCAAGATACCGCTGAACCCCCGTCTACCCCTGTGGAGAAGGACACAATCGACGGCCCAGCTTGTTTGGAGGAAAACAGATACGCCAGGCTCTACCGCGAAATAACCCGCCGCAACGCCAAGACCGTTGCAGCATGGCAAGCCTATGCCTTCACCAACGGTGTACTCAACACTGATAACACTTCCCTGATGGGCCTCTCCCTTGACTTCGGCCCCTTTGCCTTCCTCGACACCTTCGACCCTAACTACACCCCCAACCACGACGACGGCATGCTACGCTATTCTTACCGCAACCAGCCCACCATCATCTGGTGGAACCTTGTACGCCTGGGAGAAACCCTTGGCGAATTAATCGGCGCTGGCGCCGGCGTCGACGCTGCCGAATTCGTCGAGAAAGGCGTCAGACAGGAAGATGCCGATGAGCTCGTCTCGCGCGCCGAGGGGCTGATCACGCGCACTGGTGAGGAGTACAAGGCCGTATTCCTGGAAGAGTACAAGCGTCTTATGACGGCGAGGCTGGGGCTCAAGGTGCACAAGCCTGACGACTTTGAAACCCTGTTCAGCGAGTTGCTCGATACCATGGAGGCGTTACAGTTGGATTTTAACCAGTTCTTCCGCCGACTGAGTGGGGTGAGTGTTAGGGGGCTAGAAAGCGAACAGACAAGGAACGAGAAGGCAGGTGTGTTCTTTCACAAGGAGGGCGTTGTTGGGGATGAGGCTGCCGCAAGGACACGGGTTAGTGCGTGGTTAGAGCAGTGGCGTGTGAGAGTTGTGGAAGACTGGGCCGCGGAGGGTAAGGAAGTCACACCACAGGAAGAGGAAGAGAGACAGGCGGCTATGAAGGCTGTGAACCCGAATTTCATCCCGCGATCGTGGATTCTGGATGAGGTTATCCGGCGGGTGGAGAAAGAGGGGGAGAGAGAGGTGCTGGGGCGTGTGATGAAAATGGCATTGAACCCCTTTGATGAGACATGGGGTGGAGACAAGGAGGAGGAGGAGAGGTGGGTGGGGGATGTGCCGAGAGAGGGGAGGCTGATGCAGTGCAGCTGTAGTTCTTAGGATGGGTTGTATATTAAGGCACGATATCATGGCTGTCAATCGATGCATGCAAGAATCTATAACGTGGTGGAACGCATGGCCAGCCGGTGAAGAGTAGCTCGAGTGGGTTCCTCACCTGTCATCGGTGGGCACTGTTTGACAACTCATCTTGTTCACCGCTCATAAGCACGTGAAGCTCTTACCACCGCTTCTGATATAAGAGTTAGCGCCATTACTCATGGCCCCCCCTAGATATATCACTTTTTCGCCTACAACTCCACGAATACTCACAATCGAGGGCCTGTATCAAGTAGTTATGGCTTAGTAGATGATAGTAACTTCAATAACATTCTCAATATCGCATACAGGCCTCTCTGTATAAGTCCTGAAGGCTCAATCTTGTCGCGCAATGGCTACACCTCTCACGTTAGTGTATCGGAGACAAAAATCACCAAGACATATCAACTTATGTGCAACACAATCTCGCTGGAATTAAAGGAGAAGAACGTGAAACCAGAAGGCTTATAGATTGGATTACACAAAAAGCCGGCGGGATTTTCCAATGGCTGTTATTGTCGTTGAGAAGGCTCGAGGTCTTGAATATATCGAATCGCCATTACGTGTTCTTGAATCGCTAGAACACCTACCACAAGAGCTCGACAGTCTTTACGAGAAGACTTTTCATGCAATGGATAAACTCGATCTAGTCCAATCTCTACGCCTTTTACGTTGGATCTGTTTTGCTTTACGACCTCTGTCTGTCAAAGAGCTGTACGATACGATTGCGTTAAATCAAAGTGGATTACACCAGCATTGAAATGGAAAACATGATACTACGACTTTCATGCAATCCGGCAGTAATCAGTAAGCACGAAAAGAACCCTATAGTACAACCAAGACATCAATCAGTGTACGATTACCTGGTCTCTAGTGGGCTACAGCACCTCGACAATACTGAAACCTCTAACTGGCAAACCGAGAGTGTGATTAGCTATACGCATTTGTAGTTGTCAAAAATTTGTGTGAAGTATTTCTTCTTAAATACATTGCTTACAAGATGCAACACACTTCAAACACTGGACTATGCCAAAGCAATTATTGAATCTGCCATGCCGCTTTGTTCTCAGCAGCATGACAAACCCGATAACGTGAAGAGGCGAGATCGACTAGAAAGCCTCGAATAATAGGAGTGACGTTAATTTAGTTGGTAAAGGGGGATTCACAGCTTTGCTCGAGGCTATAGATGGTGGACATGAGGGGGTAGTGGCGCAACTCCTTCAGCATAGTAATATTGATCCTACCTTGGGCAACGGGATATGGGGTCAGACAGGGTTAGAAAGGGCAGCGGAAAGCTACCAAGAAGGGATAGTAGCGCGATTACTGTCGTGGCTGGCTCTATATAGCTATAATAATAGGTGATGCTGCGATGCACAACTGCCTCTACCATGATACCCTTTTATTAATCTCGAGTGGGTGTAAGAGGGGACTGAGTATCGGATCAACGATTAAGCCCCATTGTTACATATGGCGATGTTACATAATGGCTACGCAACGTAGGTGGCAGGGCTACATGTTATTTTACAAGGGACTACTTTGGAAATTGTAGCTATTGCGATTGATAAACCTGTTATAAAATAGATGGATATAGCTGCCTTTTATTTATAACTCATATTAACAACCCTACTATCACGAATATTTACTTCATCATTAACTCTTCTTCTATCTGTGGTCCCTTTCCGTTTCTGGCAGCATCTTGGAACGGCGAGCACCTTCAGCCCAATATATTCCGTAGGGTCATTATCAAACGGGTTATACTTGTTCGCATAAGCGCCCCCACCATCTTCAACCTCAAAAATGTTAATCTGCAGGACTTCTGGGTCAATTTCGTCCGCTGGGACAAGGTGGTCAAATGTAACCCCATAGTAATCAATCATGCTAAGATACGAGGGGCGGTCAACGTGTGATCGTCTGGAGAAAAGCGCATAGAATAATAACCTACGGTACCGGCCGAGCTTCTACCAACCAGCCTGCATATTCGTCCCGAACCGTCATGTCTCCGGCAACATCAGGCCGTACATCCCGCTGGTAGAGAGCCCGAAATGCCAGCTTTGCCAGCTCAGGGCCGCCTGCCAACGAAAAGTCAGGAAATGACTTGGAATGTGCCATGATACGCTTAGAAGCAGCCTCTGGATGGCCAGTAATGGGCCTTCGATTTGTACTCGAAGAGGAGTATCTGAGGCTGGTGGGTGGAAGCGATGAGGGGGGTCTGTGAGACACGGTGGGGTGATGAGGGGGAGGGCTGGTTGATCTGATGGTGGGGGGTGGAAGCAGTGGATGTTGAAGCTGTGAGTGGGATTGGTGAGGCATGGAATGTCGGGGAGAGTCATTGTATTTGAAAATGGGATGTTGTTTCTTGATGCACTTGAAATTACCAGCTATCAGAAGGCTTTGTGCTCTCATGTGTCGTCGAGAAGAAGGCGCAATTATGATACTTGGCGCTGTGATGCTGCATATCCCGCACAGACCACTCGCATTTTTGTGGGCATGAGTTGGGTGATAGTGGGTTACATGTATGGGTGTAACTACAGATGAGTTGAGTATCCACAACTGAACAGGATCAACAAGATGAGAGAGTAAGAAGAAGGCAGAGTTCTGCCATATCGAAAAATTAGTATAAAGGGGTAGTTCCTTGCTTCCATATTTTATTCCATCATCATTTTCACTGCGCGGAACTGGAACATTGGTGCATTCTCTTTCCTCTCCTGTATGTACTATCATCGGGCGGAATCATGCATTATAACGCTGGGCACGAAGTCATAGCCATGGAGTTGTGAAGCAAGTATCAAATCGATCTACAACCGAGGAAGATCTGAGAAAGCCGGGGGCAGATTATGCCGGGTTGCCTTGTCCAGTGGTGGGGGTAAGGTAAGGCTGAATTGTCGATCCCGAGCTCAATCTGATTGTGGCTTATACTTATAGACTGCGGAAGGCCAAATCGAGGCTCCGTTACCTTCGCCTTGCGCATTTCATTCAAGATATAATGGAGAGCCAGAGATACATATCGCTGGCAAAGCCAATTTGAGACGTCAATATTCTTGGTAGAAATTGAGGCCCCGAACGAATCATATGAGGCCCCAGCTATGAATCCATCCACGACCGTTGATGGTACCACCAATACCACCAATGCAAACACCGACACAATTTCCTACCTATCAACAAGCACCTCTACAGACAAATATGCCGAGAAGAACGCCCCTCCGTACAATGGCTTTGAAATGAAAGCCCCCTCATACACCAGCGCCGAGAATAATGCCTTCTCAGACGACTACGCTGAGAAGAACGACCCTCCATACGATGGCATTGAATTGAAAGTCCCCTCATACAGAAGCGTTGAGAATAGTGTTTTTGCAGACCACGATGCCAAAAAGAATGCTACGACTTCGACTCTCCTGACCACCTATTCTGTCACTGGAGGGATTACCACCGGGAGAAGGCCAGAGAGCGCTGCAGAGGATCTAAAGCACCGGGGCCTCCACAAAGTGTACTTACGCAAGCGGGGTTTCCTGCTAGTCCAGTGGTTTTGCGTCTTCTGGGTAGTAGGCGCGACAGCCCGGTCTCTCAGCCTTTCAGAGAAACTGCCATCTGTCGTCCCTATGCTTGCATATATTCTGGCATGTGTGAGTACTTACTCCTCCCATCTAGGTTTAGAATATTTGCTACCTCTCCAGCGACTGACACGCCGAGCATTAGGCTGCTGTCCACATCATCGCGATGCGCTACTTTGCGAAACAAATTAATCCCACCTCCTCCACGAACCCCCGACCGCCTATGTGGTACTTACTCAGTTACGGACTTTCCTGTCTCTCGTGGGTTGGCGTTATGGCTTGCGTGGTTCTGGTGCTCATCAAGTCCCTGCCGTTCTACATTGAAGAACAACCTGAGATGGAAAGTTGTCGCGATACCTTTCAATGCAATCCGCTTCCGAATAACGCCCTGATAAATGTACATGCGCAGATGAACACTTTTTTTGTTGGTTTCATAATGTGAGCTTACCCCCCTGAATACCTCCAATATTATTCTGTTTCCGCATATCCGCATTTATCTTACTATACTAACTCATACAGTCTATGCATTATTGGCCACTGGTATCAGGTATCGAAACTGTGGATCTGCAAGTTTACAGCAGACGAGATCAGAGTGGCATATGAATTTTCACCAGATTCTACAGAGAATTGGGAGGCAGACTACTAAATGAAGAACTTTCTTCCAAACCTCTTGCTTCATGTCTTTATGTATCTCTATGTGTTTGGATTACATACCATTTCTAAGACTACCCCTTATAGAATTCTGACCCCTAGTGCCCACACATTAAATGCCAGTCCACCAGCAGCCTAGCCGCCTGAATGGCCCTGCTAATTACCCCTTTCACTCTTGGCCGTCACCGCAACCTCTGCACCCTTCAAGTCACCCGTTGCCGAGACCTTGATATGTCCAGACTTGCCTGGCTCAGAACGTACAATAGCAAGGGCAAGCCCGTTAAATGCATTGCGCTTCGTCGATGGGAACTTGGTGAGATCAGCAGGAAATCCGTTGTCTGTAGCGACAATGACACCAGGACCAGACACATCGAACTGGATTGCGTTATTTGCCGTCGGAACCACATTACCCTTGCTGTCGATGACCTCAGCTGTAATAAACGTGAGATCTTCCCCATCGGCTGTGATACTAGTCCGATCAGCCGTCAGTCTCAAAGCTGTAGCCTCTCCCGTGGTGACAACGGTGTCTGTCGACCATCGTTTGCCATCCTTATAAACAACAACGTTGACCGTCCCAGGCTCATATACAACGTCATCCCACCTGAAACAGTAGGCCAGAGGCTCCTTTTTCTTCCTTCCCTGAGACTTCCCGTTAACGAAAATCTCAGCCTCGTCTCCCGAAGTGAATATGTGTACCGGTGTAACTTGGCCAACTCTCTCTGGCCAGTTCCAGTGCGGGACAATGTGAGCTGCTGGAAGGTCGGTTCGCCAGCGTGACTGGTAGAGATAGAACCTCTCTTTCTTAAAACCGGCGAGGTCAATGATACCAGAGTGGGAGCTACGAGGTCCGTCGTCGCCCCCGTCATAAGGATAAGGCTCGCCAAGGTAGTCAAACCCCACCCAGACAAATCCTCCTGCAACAGACGGCTTAGTATCTTGTGTGTAGAACACACGGTCTGGCGTCGAACCCGATTCAGATGAGTATAACTCGTAGGCACTGATCTCGTAGGTTGAGGAGTTCCCGCCTCCATTGGTGTCATTTACTGGGGCACTGATAGGGAGACACCGGGAAACTGAACGACCCGCGGCTGCTAAGAGACCAGGCTACCTCGGTCCCAAAAACCAAGCTATCGGGGTTCTGTGTATGAAAATTATCGTATTGTGGTGAGATTCTTGTTCCATCCAATTGTGTGTAGGCCTCGCCATATCTCATGCCTTCCCCCTGGTAATTCAAGCTGATTACATCCATCTCTTTAGTCATGGTGTCGTTTGCGGTTGCACGGACAAGCGAGGATGTTACGGGACGAGTTCCATCTTCTTCAAGAACAATACCACGGAGCTCAGAAAATATCTTGCCAGCTTCCGGAGGGTCTTGTACCTGTTCGTAGACTTCGTTTCCGACACTCCATGTAGTTATGGAAGGGTGGTTACGGTCTCGCCGCACGAAAGATCTAACGTCGGGCTCATGCCAGTCCTCAAAAATCAAGTGAAAGTCCGAATCGCTCTTTCCCGTCGCCCAGCAGTCGAAAATCTCATCGATAACCAGGAAGCCCATCTCATCTGTGAGTCTAAGTAACTCTGGCGTAGGCGGGTTGTGTGACATTCGGATAGCATTGACTCCGAGTTCCTTCAGCATTTCCAACTGGCGCGTACCCGCGCGCAGATTCCATGCAGCACCAAGAGCTCCAAGGTCATGATGTTGATTGACACCTTGGATATAGACGTGTTCATCATTGACAAAGAGTCCGTTGTTTGCGTCAAATGTGAGAGAGCGAATACCAAAGGGCGTTTCATACTCATCAAGCAACCGATTCTCAAGGTCGTACACCTCAGTAATGGCGATGTTCATATTTGGCTCTTGGGCAGGCGGAGGTCCCCAGAGGGAGGGGTTCTTGATCGTGATTGAAGTATTGGAAGAATGGGACTCTCCAGGGGCCAAACGAAGCGTTTCGGTGGGAAAAACACCCACTTTCTGCCCGACCTTACCATCTTTGTATTTGTAAACTTTGGTAACAACCTTGACAGGCTGCTGGCTCTCAGTGTCCTTGTTCTCGAGCGTGATAGAGAGGTCAATGGTGGCGGATTTTTTGGACACGTCCCTTGTGGAAATATGGGTACCATATTGAGCAACATGCGTTTTGGGGACTTTATGACCCAAACATCACGGTAGATGCCCGCACCGGGGTACCATCGAGAGAATTTCTTCGACTGGGGATTCTCAGCGCGGATGGCCAGGTAATTCTCTTGTCCAAACTTTACGTACGGAGTGAGGTCCAGACGGAAGGTAACATATCCATTGGGCCATCCGCCAACCAAGTGACCGTTAAGCCATACCATGGAAAATGCCATTGCGCCTTCGACGTCGAGGTAAATTGATTTATCCTTATCATCATCTGTGAAAGACAGCTTTTGGCGATACCAGCCAACGCCGCGAACTGGCAATCTACCCATGGAACCTGACACATCCGACGGGCTGACGAAGTCCCCCGTTATGGCCCAGTCATGCGGAACCGTCACCGAAGCCCAGTTTCCGTCATCGTAGCCATTGGCGACATACTCAATGTCAGCCTTTGGCTCAGAATCAGGCCTCTTGTAGTGTTGATTGGCATCAGCAATGAACTCATTTGCCACAGGGAGGACCCAGTCTTGTAGCTCTTCCAAGTCCTCATTTTTATTATCAGGTCGCAGGCTGTAGGATACTCCGTCTGGAGTGGTCGGGGAATGTAGGAATTTCCAGCCCGTATGAAATCGGGTCCGTTCATGGACTGTAGCGCCAGGGCGTGTGTTGGCGTTTGCCTCGACACCATAATTGAAGGTGAAGGAGCCCAGAAGGAGAAGATGGGCAATATCTCGAATGAGATGCATTGTGACTTCTTGCTACCGCCTCAAGTAAACAGAGAGAGATAAAACCTGACAAACATGACCCCCGAACAGGGTCCTATAAATACTCATCACTTACAACATAATAACAACCTTTGGCAGATGTTTCCCGGGCGTGCTGAAGAGACGGCAAAATAGCACCATGAGAAAATATAAATCCCACGAATGAGCCTCCACCGACAATTATAAAAGAGGACGAGTGTCGACGTGCTTATTCCTACTGACCCCCCGCAATTCCATCTCGTTTAGCTTTCTCCCGAGTCGGCCCAATGGTGTATACAGATGCTTTGTGATATCATTCTCTCGTATAACGCTCTTCGGCAATGGCTCGAAAAATTAGGTTTGTCCCCGCTTTCCCCACTTCCCCGCGTTGCTGTTGGCAAAAGACGGGTCGTTACATAGGGCCAATTCTAGAAGGAGTAGACTGAGGTTAAACGGGGAGTGAGAGTTACTACCCTTTTTCTGGCACTTTATTTTTGTAATCCCTGAGCCGGGGGGCCTGGAAATGCAGTAGTGGTTCGCAAGCTATCCCGGATCCAAGATCTCGCGACATATAACACCGAGCCCTTGACAACGAGAAGAGGATCCTCCAATATCTGCCAACCTCAGCAATTCCCCGGAAATTGTGTGTACATGAGTTGCGGAGTTCGGCTCTTGAAAAAAAGGGTTTATTATAAAATATATTACCTGGGGTCATAGGACCACTCCAACTAAAGAATTATCAATTCCAGTGTCCGAGTTGAGGTTAAACGCAATGGCACATTCTTTCGAGTTAAGCCGCCTCCATCCCGCGGCAATACCATAATTACTGTTCCTCTGTCTCTCCACAAAAGCCCACAGTTTCCCGGCTCTTCTTGTCCTTGGCCGCTCAACTGGGTTAGTTATCAGGTGTCAGTTCGGTTGGCAGCGCACGCCACCAGTGGGGTGGTTGATTGGGATTGTTTGTGATTCTCGCCAACTAGAATCCCGCCGTCTTCCCCATGTATTTCCAACATTTCGATCAACCTCCGATTGATCACGTGTACCCTCCGATTTTAAGATCGTTGCTCGACATCGGATCGGAGGGCTGCACATCGGCTTCCGTTCCCCTCTTCTCATAGCCGATTAACATCACCATACAGGAATCTGCATCATCCACGTTATTATGACGCATATAGTGGTTTTATTTTCGCAGCTAAAGCTTCCTTAGATATTCAAAGAGCAAATTTCCCATGATTAGTGTTCCGACTTCGGTCGTTGAATTTCAAAAGGGCATTGCTTAAATAGTATAAATACAGAGAGTCATTCCTGTGATAACATTTTGAGCAAATACCTGGAACAATCAAGACGATTCTCTACTACATATTTATTATTTCCGACGATGAGTGGATACTTGAGCAACGGTGGAAGTGGCGCGTCGGCCATGCCGATAAGTGCCGCGAAGAAATTGCGGTCCATGTTGGAGGCAGGCAACGATATTATATCTTGTCCTGGAGTGTATGACGGATTTTCAGCTCGTATTGCCCTCAGTGTTGGGTTTGATGCAATTTATATGGTCGGTCAGCGAAATATCTTGTTAAACGCCTTCTGGATGTTCTCCTCTGCATCCTGAGGACTTTGCGTGAAATATCCTCCATACTAACGGTGCTTTCATTTTAGACGGGAGCTGGAACAAGTGCTTCGAGACTGGGTCATGCTGATCTCGGTATTGCAAACCTGAACGACATGCGCCAACATGCGGAAATGATAGCAAATCTTGATCCCACGGTACCACTGATTGCAGATGCGGACACGGGATACGGTGGTACGTTCAAAATCCGCGTAGAATATGTCTAGAAACACAAGAATCACTAACACAACGTTTAGGTCCCATCATGGTCACAAGGACAATCCAACAATACTCCCGTAGCGGTGTTGCCGCCCTCCACATCGAGGACCAGGTCCAAACAAAACGTTGCGGTCATCTCCAAGGCAAGCAAGTTGTCGACGTACCAATATTTGTGTCACGAATCCGCGCCGCTTATTCCGCTCGTCAGGCGATTGGTTCCGATATTATAATTATTGCACGAACAGACTCGCTACAGTCTCATGGTTACGATGAAGCGCTTCTCCGGCTCCGTGCCGCTCAAGATGCAGGCGCCGATGTTGCCTTTTTGGAGGGCTTGACGTCGACAGATCAATGCCGCCAAATTGTTAAGGACATGGCGCCTTTCCCGGTTCTGCTCAACATGGTGGAATACGGCGCCACTCCGTCAATCTCTGTGTCTGAGGCAAAGGAGATGGGCTTCAAGATAATTATTTTTCCTTTCGCTGGATTAGCACCGGCGTATGGCGCAATCAAATCAGCGTATGAAAGGCTAAAGAAGGAGGGCAGCACTGGGCCCGAGTCAAAGATGACCCCGAAGCAGCTTTTTGAGGTAAGCGGCTTGGAGGAGTCACTGGCAATCGATGCCGCTGCTGGAGGAAATGCATTTGTCGGCGGTGTATAAGACCTGTGCTTTTGCTGAAAATAAAGTCGTCGCGTTATCGTAATTCCATGTCGAAATGCCAGATATTATCACCTTTAGCTCTATTCAAATAAATCGATTCACTTCATAGAAACATCTTGCTGAGTCGACGTGCTGTTGGTTTTCGCTCGACTTTGAGCTTGAACTGAGCCTTAACTCAATGAAAATTATGACCTGGGAAAATATATTCATGATTCTACTGTTGACCATTGTTGTGGCTGACAGTGGGATATTCGGATTTCAAGTTACGAGGAGCTGACTAAGTGTAACGCAGCTGCGGTTGCAATGCGGGGTAAGTATGTGGTAAGTGGGTTGTGGGGAACCTTGATAAGCACTCCGACCCCTGATATGTAGCGTGGACCACATTTCACTACACACTATTTGCAGTGCATTATGGGAGCTGCAGGATTGTACAGACACGTGTAACAATGGAGATAGACCTGAATGAGTTTACTGGCGGCAACCCAGAGCACGCTGGACAAGAAAATCCACGGAGACACAGTAATCGACCCAATAAGCAGGCACATAAAGAGGCATCGCAAAGCAAACCAAGCACACGGAGGGCATGTAATGAATGCCGCCAACAGAAGGTTTGACAACGTACAATAATTTCGTTGGCAGTGGATATTTGGCTAATGAGTCTAATTTATAGCTTCGCTGCGACATTATCCAAGACCCATTTACGGCATGTTCTAGATGCCGTCGGCTCGCCCTGCATTGCAGAATTGATAATGGGTTCAAGCGAGTGGAGAAGAGAAAGTATAACAATACATTGACCTACTTTAAATCCATTTTCATACTAATTAGTATCACAGGGCTAAAATAAACCGCCAGGGAATAGAGCCACAGAGAAGTCAAACAACTGCGGTGGCCCCGGCTACATCGAAGTCGCCGGCCTCATCAACGTTCACTGACAATCAGGCATCTGCCACCGAGTCTGCGCCAAGCATATCGACTCATATGCTGCCAACAGAGCCCGTTTTACCGTTAAACTTGGATCTAGTTGATGACTCCTCGGAAGCCCAGTGGTCAGAAATACGTGGAGCCCGTCAAGCTACCACTATTCCCGATACCGTCAGATCTCATGAAAAAAGCTATCCTGCCCTGAGACAACGACAAGAGCCTTATGGTACTGATTTACAGGGACAGGCATTTCCGCGAGTGGCGCCACGGGAACTAGATGGCATAGAGTTGGAAGCAAACTCTATCCAAGTACTATTTGAACAGTAAGATTAGCCACCTATTACATGCGATTGCAATGCATCTAACTATTCGGATTTAGGTTCTTCACGTTTTATCATCCGCATTTACCTTTTCTAGATCCGCGGCTGTCTCCAGATCATTACTTCCAATCTTCACGGTTATTATTCTGGGCAATCATCTCAGTTGCCTCGAGACGGTACTCTGCCGACCCGACTCTACTTTCCTCGCTCTCTATTTCTGTTCCGACGCTTCTGTGGTCGACTTTGCAATCTGTTCCCCAAAATCACTATGAAGTCAAGGCAATGTGTGTATTGTGCACCTGGCCTTTTCCAATGAATAGCTCATTACTCGATCCTACATTCATGCTGAGTGGGACTATGGCACATACAGCGATGCAACTTGGGCTGCATAGACCAGGAAATGCACAGGATTTCTCAAAATTCAGAATTAAGCTCAATCAGGAGGATCGAGAAGATAGGATGAAAACATGGGCGGCATGTAATATTGTGATGCAAAGGTCTGTTTTAAACAGTCGAGGTTGAAAAGTGATATATTTCTGTGCTGACACGAGGGATTGATTGGATTAGTGTTTCCACCGGATATGGTCAACCATCGATTACGTTTTATGACTGGGCACTGTCACCCAGATTACCAAACAGGGCCGACTACCAGTTGGGAAGAGATCTAAGGCATCGATTACGCATTGAGAAACTGTGTGACCGGATTACAAAAGCACTCTACTATGAGGTCCTGCCATCATCTGCAGCTACTGAAAGTAGGGACAATACTGGAATTATCCGGCTTCTCGATCAAGAACTTGTACAGCTAGAAGCAGAGCTGAGTATGGAAGGAACTTCAGGTAAGAGAATCATTATCAATCCAAATCCACCTTGACTAAATATAACAGCTTTCATCTTCTTTTATCTTCGATGCGCGATCCTTCATCTACGCCTCCATGTCCTAGTTGAGCCGAGCAAGCCAGAAAGTATCATATCGTCTCTGATTTCTCTGTATGAAGCTTGTCGGCAGCTTTTGTCTATGCTTATTACCGCAGAACCATCCGATCATGAACCTATGGAGGGCAGCATGTCCCTGTTATACTGCCCAAACTATACATTCCAGATGACTTTAGCAGCCTCATTTGCGCTACTGAGGCTGTTGCGGAGTTCGTTCAAGGACTATATAGATGTCGGCATTGGAAGGGCTTTATTAAATTCTGTCATTTTGGCGGTCAGGAGAATGAGCATTGCCAATAACGACCTTCCAGGACGACTTGCCGACGTACTTGCGCAGTTATGGGCGAAGGATGCTCGATCTTCCAAATTACCAGCAAGGTTACAGTTAGGACCAGAGCAAGACATTATAATACGCAAGGAAGTTCAGCTAAAAGTGCGGGGCAGAATGAGTATGAGCGTTATGTTCGATTCATTGTTAGAGTGGCGAAGGGGCTTTGAGATGAACGCAAGCAGAGAATCATCACGTAAGTCAATATCTCTACTTTATCGTATGCGCGGATGGAAATGAAAGCTAACAAATGCATATGAAGCACCGACACGATCCCATCAGGAGCCTCCTTCTGGCCATAACCCTCCACAGGCAGAAACTCAGGCACTACCGGAAACTGTCGGGCAAGAAAGTGATATGAATCAATACCCTCCACCGATGGAATGGACCTTTGATGAATTTCCATACGCTGATTCGTTCTATCCACTTAACTGGATAGTCGATGGAGCCGGAGACACATTAAGCGTACCCAACCATGGTGATACAAGCATGGAATAATCACTTACGCATACGTTGTTTTAGGAGGGGTCTAAAATGTAACAGTACATACAATGGGCACTGGAAGAGGCCCAATTTTAGAAGACCGTAGCCTGCTGGTATGATCAAATGTGTCTCCAATAATAATATCTTGGATTAGCCCTACTCTTGATACCAGGGTCCTCTACGAAGGGGTCAACTGCCGTGGTAGTTATAGAAACCTGAATATTACCAAATAACCAGAATTCAGTGTAGTTGAATTGCCCAATGACAGATCAGTTTACCATGAGTTAAAATGTCTACTCCGGTGGCAGGTACCATATCGGCCCCGATACGAAAAGATATACAGGTCGGCAGAAAGTGTTTGATTCAGTGTGCGCTATGTGGATACGTACGAACACCGTTGTAGCTGGTAATTGCGATATCGCATTGATCACGAGCCACTGCTGTTTATGCCGTAGGTACCTCCGATAATATCGGAGCCTGCTGGATCGGCACCTAAAATGCGGAGATGGCGCTGTTTTCTTGAGCTTACCTGCCTGGCACGCACCTTTTTAGTGAGCTTCCCCGCATTCTGGCTCCCGTCTCCGATCTGGGGTATTACATGACTATAGCTGTACAAGGGTGACAAAGCGTGTTGAAGTGTGAAGTAACTAGAGATGGCCAATTGCTTATAAGAACTCCACTTTCCCCAATGATGTATGCCTGCAGTTTATGATTCAACAGCTTCCCCAAAGAAAACATACTTTACCAACAATGACGACTGTAGTAAAGAATCCAGACGCCATCCATATTGAGAATAGCCCTGATGAGAGCAATGAACTAGCTTACCGGGAGCCTCTTGTCCAGAAACAAGTGGTGAGAAAGCTGGATTGGAACTTAATGCCATTGATTTTAGTTCTATGTACGTTTGATCTCCAGCTCACGTACAAGAGGGAATAGCTAATTGGTAGCCAGACCTCGTATCCTTCCTCGATCGCTCAAATATCGGCAACGCACAAACAGCAGGCATGGGTAAATCCCTTGATCTGAGTGATTCGCAATACCAATGGCTTTTAACAATTTTCTACATCCCATACATTACATTCGAGTGGATGGCTCTGATGTGGAAACTTGTACCACCTCACTGGTGGGCATTCTGCACTGTCCTCGTCTGGTAAGCTGCTACAGTCTACTCGGTCAAAGTTATCTTTACATTGTACTAATTAAACCCAATAGGGGTATTGCATCGACACTTCAAGCTACTGCGCAAAACTGGGCTAGTTTGATGGTTTGCCGCTTCTTTCTTGCAGTTGCAGAAGCAGGTTACGCTCCTGGCATTCCATACCTCCTATCATTTTTCTACATGCGGAATGAAATTGGATTACGCTGTGGCATATTCCTTTCTGCCGCCCCATTAGCAACTTGCTTTGCAGGCGCACTTGCTTTCGGCATCACGTCTGGCCATTCCGCACTTGAGAACTGGAGGTTGTTATTCTTGGTTGAAGGATTGCCAACTGTGATACTCGCATTCGTCGCTTTCTACGTTATGCCCGACTCACCAGAGAATGCTCGCTTTTTGAACGAAGAAGAAAAAGAAGCCGCTAAGGCGCGTGCTATCCGTCAAGTTGGCACTGAGGGTGCTGAAAGAGTTGGGCATATTGATTACAAGGACGTCGTATTAGCTCTTATGGATTTCAAGAACTGGATTACCGCTGTAAGTCCAGTCATGCTATCTATAAATCTTCTGTCAACACTAACTGTTAAATAGCTGATGTACTTTTCTTGCAACGTCAGCTTTTCATCGCTCCCCGTATTCCTCCCTACTATTCTTACGGGGATGCATTTTACTTCTATCGACGCACAAGGCCTCGCCGCTCCGCCTTACTTCTTATCATTTATGATATGTATTTTATCAACTTGGATCGCCGATAAGACACAACAGCGCGGAATTATGATTATTATACTCTCCGTTATTGGTGGCACTGGTTATATTATACTGGCAACTGTATCTTCAACTGCAGTTCGCTATTTCGCTATATATCTGGCAGCGGCAGGGATCTTTCCTGCCATTTCCAATATATTGCCGTGGGTTTTGAACAATCAAGGCACTGATACAAAGAGAGGCACAGGGATGGCGTTGCTTCAAATGGTAGGACAGTGTGGCCCGTTGTTAGGCACTCGGCTTTATCCACAGAATGAAGGCCCGTATTATACGAAAGGTATGATAGTGTGCGCTGCATTCATGTTTTTCAACGCTTTTCTGGCCCTGGTACTGAGGTTTTTGTTACGGAGGGAGAACAAGAAATTTGAGGTGGCAGAGAGATTTGCAGGCCACGAAGCTAGAGAGGACGAGAAGGGAACGAATTTTGCAGTCGAAAACGAGGGCTCGTTTGGTTATAGGTATATTTTGTAGTGAACGGGCATAATGTGGCTGAGCCCAATGTTTAATTATAACTCGATCTAATGGAACTCATTATTCGATACTAGAGGCTGGCGCCGATCAATATAAACGTGAACAGGAACTTTGCATATGTATGCATGGCTGACTATGTTTCTGCCAAAAACCCGTCCATACTCATACGGCAGCATACAAACTCTCAGTGGACAGGAAGCTCCACCCTTTCCCCCTGGGTTCCCTTGCTGCTCCTACTCTCACACCTTCACGGACATATCCTATTACTCCTCTTCTTCCTCCTCTCCAACTCTCCCCAATAACCCCACCACCTCCGGCAAATGCGCACGCAGCATATTATTCAGTCCTTCCACCCCACTCTTCACAACGCGCCCAAACCGGCTCTTTGTTACTTTGCGCGCCAGATCCGGATCCGCCCAACACAAATGATCCGCTGCGACATAGACACGGGAGTGCTTCTTGTACCAATGCGCAAGACTGGCATCCGTTTCGCTGCGAACGGGGCGCAACGAGCCGGAGACAAAAGATACGACAAGAGGGACTTTGTGTTTGGATTCTGGGAGAATGATTAGTGTCCGTCTGTATGAAAGGGAGTTACGTGGTTCGAGCGAGATCGGTGTGACAAGCCGCAGCTTGAGAAACCGGAGGGTATAGCAGTATCTCAGGTACCGTGGCTCAAAACCAAGTAGAAAAAACAAGGAGCCCTTACCTCTATTCACCAGAAGTTCTCTGACCGCACTGTAGGAGTCCCCAACTCCCATCAGTACGATATGCTCAGACTCGTGCGATTCAAGGTAATTATCCCACAGATAACACATGAGCTCCTTCATTCTCTCGCGATGCACCATCTCGGTCGGGCGCTCTATAAAGCCTTCTTCTTCAACGTTCGCCTACTTGTGTTAGCTTTGTAGACAGAGCTAACTAAGGTGGGAGACAAACGTCCGAGTCGTCGATGTGCATTGGCATGTTGACGTCAATGACTCCGTAGCCGTTTTTGTTGGCCCAATCGATATAGGCCATTACACCGTCGTTCTACGTCAAGTTAGATCATTGTAAATACTGTGAATGCACCAGAACATACCATCCATGAGTTATGGGGCTCAACGGAGTAATCCAGGGGGTCAGATATAGCCAAGAGCTCCGGCCTGGGACAGTCATTAGCATGCTTTCGGAGCTCGGATAAGCTCAACTTACGGATCGTGAACAATAACAATAACTTTCTTTGCCGCCGCAAATTCGGTCGTGATCAGAACCTGATATTCCAACGCCTTTGCAAGTTTTTCCCTCGTAACGTGCATATCGACCATCTTGTACTTCTCGAGGAGGATCGAATGTTGATATGCGCGGATAACACCATTCAGCCTCACCCCATTCGCCTCTTCCTCTTCCTTCAAATTAAATTTTCCCGGCTGCATGCACTCCCAGAACGGCGCATGAGCCTCCTTGACGCGATTCAAAACTTTGAGTGCCTCCTTGTTGATGGGCGGCAGCTTGATGAGCTCTGGCGGCTCTCCCATCAGCGTTTTTGCTACGGCTACAGCAGACCGCGAGATCGCTTTGAGGTTGTACCCGCCCTCGAGACAGACGGCTACTTTCCCGCCAGCAAGCGACATCAGCATGTGCGTCATGTGCGCATAGCACGTAGGCGAAACAAAACAACCGCCCAGCTCGTCCCCGTCTGCAGCATCGAAGCCAGCAGCAACAATGACGAGGTCGGGTTCAAACTCCATGGCAATGGGCATGACAATTCGTTGGAAGGCGGCAATATACTCACCGTCACCCATACCCTGAGCATGCCACGGAATATTGACATTTCTCCCAGCTCCGGGGCCAGCGCCAACGTTACCCAGCCCACCGTCAGGTACTGATGGATCATCAGGGAAGCCAGGGTAAAATGATCCGTCTTTGTAAACGTGGAGGGATATATAGAGGACGTTCGGATCGTCGTAAAAAATGTTCTGTATGCCATTGCCGTGATGCACATCCCAATCAAGAACAAGGACTTTGCGACAGGTGTCGGGGAAATCAGCCTGGCAAACTCTCGCTGCAACAGGGACATTATTGAACATGCAGAAACCCAACGCCTCGTCACTCTCGGCGTGATGACCAGGCGGTCGAATAACGGCGATAGCATTCTTGACTGTGCCAGCCATGACGTTTTTGCAAGTTTCAATTGCTCCGCCGGCAGCAATTAGTGCAGCTTCGTATGTGTAGTTTCCGACATATAAAGACTTTCGCCCTGTATCTAGCGCCTTGCTCATGCTTCGCAGTTCATCTGATGTCATATCGGAGAGGTCAGCAACCCATTTGAAATGCAGCGCCGTATGTACCGTGCAGATCTCCTCTTGCGTTGCCCCCCTTGCGGCGATGCGGTACATGAATTCCGTCGGCGACTTTTTCAATATTTCCGCCAGATCCTCTTCCGGGCCAGTATAGACAAGTTTTGTTTCTTTGAATGCCCTCATAATTGAGGCTATCCGTCTTGGGTCCTCGGGGTGAGGAGGATCAACCGAAAAATCGGCATTGGCATGTAATTTCATCCGATCATCGTAGCAGCATCCTGTTGGCAAGTATTTCTTCCGTGCGAGATGGGACATATCCTTCGAGTCTACCGTATGATCCGAAATATCAGACATATTCGCAGTGTCTTCCTCTTCAAAATTTGTTTGCCCATTGCTGTCGCCATTCTCGGCCAGAAACATCGCTCTTGGATCCATGAAGCCATTCTCGACATTGGTCTCCAAGGCACTCCCAACCATGACAACATCGCCGCCATTTGGTGAATCCATCATCACCATTTCTCGCTTTCTGGTCCTAGGATGGATACTCGAGACCAAAGGAATTCCCAACGGAGGATGCAAGCTCACAATGCATCTGCAGCGCCGAACGAAGTGGCTCAGAACAGGAGCAAGAAATTATAAGAGCACCGGTTATAGTAATAGCAGCGCCAGTTATAATAAATAGATGGTGATCTATAGGCAGATTAGTATCGTAGCCATATCTCTCGACGAAAATAGGCCAATCAATAAGCTTGACGGTCTCAGCAAGCAGTCCCCTTGGGCGTAATTGTGCGGAGAATGAATGACGCAACACGTGAACAAGCCCCGGCCACTTGGCAGTCTGTCAAGCCACAGAAGATGCCAACTGCAAATAGTTTGCTCACAGATGGACCTTGAGTTTAATGTGACTCTGATCTGAAGCCAACGAAACTTGAAAGATGAGGAATGTTGCATAAATAGATAACAAAGGGGAAAATGTAAATAAGGCGATGGGCAACACTAGACACCCATTCGATGAATAAAATATGAATTCTGGCCTTGATATGTATAACGTTACTGAACTTCGTGTCAAACTCACCTGACGTGAATGTTGCCCACAGGAATCCTCAGTGTCGCCGCGAACCACACAGATATCTCCCCTCGGGGTAATTCCAGATAGGGCCAGGGTAGGGAGGTTGCTAACAAGCAAAAACTGCAAGTTATAAAGAGCCCATAGTATATTTGGGCGTGTGGCGGGGTGAGCAATAGAGAAGGTCTGCGGGTTTGGGCGTTGTGATGTATAAACTTTAAATGGATGGACTGGCCTCGAATTGGCGATACTCAGTAGTTGCGATAGGCGTCACGTAAGTCACGTGTTGACGCCTAGTATGCAAGGCTGCCACGAAATATCCTGCCAAGCAAACCCTGTTGCTACAGTTACCACCAAGGGGAATATTTCGGGTTCATTTGTGATAAATCCTGGAAAACACGTCTGTTCTTAGAGTGAGCAGGTGGATTTGTAGTAGAATGGTATACCGCTGCACTGTATACAAGATTTTATTTGAGGCTGGCCTGACGATTATTAAGTGACAGTGAAAGTGAGTTGGCGATCGCATTTTAATAAGTAAAGTGATATTAATAAAAATAAATTTAAATCTAGAAACTCATAAGTTCATCAAATTAAGTAACTTTCAATTCACAGTATCGATAGACTATATATATCTCTACACCATCTTGAGTGTACTTCAGTATCAGCGCCGACTGGTCCATCGCGATTTTAACCGCGTGCGTTTGTCAACCCCGCCCCAAGTGATAGCCGCCATCCTTGCCGTTCTCGCAACTCTCCGGTATCTCCATCCACAACCACTTTCAACCAACAATAAAATACCTCCAATCTCCTATTCTAGGGTGGTATCCCTTTTATAATCACCAAGCCCTATTCTACGCACGACATCCCCATAATGATCCCCCTATCTACCGTTCGCGCGTCAAACGCCTGCCTCCGCGACCTCCCTCCCATCACCGCCGTCATTGCCGGCGCCACCAGTGGCCTCGGCGAGTCCGCCCTTCGTGCACTTGCTTCAAATAGCACTGCGCCCCGCGTTTACATTATTGGTCGTAGCGAAGAGCGCGCTGCGGCTGTTATCGCGGACTGCCTCAAGATCTGCCCGGGAGGGACTTTCATCTTCCTTAGCGCGGACTTGACTCTGATAAAGAATGTGGATACAGTATGCGCAGAGATACTAAAGAGAGAGGAAGGCGGGAAGCTTGATTTGCTGTTTATGACCCACGGGTATATCACTTTTGAAGGCAGACGAGGTAACCGCGAACCCCCCCTTCCGCCCTACCCATCTTGGACGTAACGTTAATCCCACTGTAGAAACATCCGAAGGTTTAGATGCCCTTATGGTCCTCCGCTACTACTCCCGCATCCGCCTCCTCACGCTTCTCCTTCCCCTCCTTCAGCGTGCCCCCTCCCCCCGTGCCGTCTCCATCTTTGCCCCAAATCACGAGCGAGGTGTCTATCCCGACGACCTCTCCCTCCGCACTCACCACAGCGTGCTAAACCACCTCTCTCACGCTGTCTTCATGACAACCTTCTCCTTCTCCCATATTGCCGCGGAGAACCCGTCGTTGAGCTGCCTGCACATACACCCCGGGCTTGTGAAAACGCCAGAGTTCGAGCACGCTAGGTTCTCACCGTTCGTTAAGTGGCTGTTTCACTGGGTGATACTTCCACTGATTGCGCCGCTTTTGCTGGATCTGAAGGAGTCAGGGGAGAGGAACTTGTTTATGTCTACGTCGGCGAAGTTTCGAGCGAGATCGGTTGGAGAGGGGGAGTCAGGCACCATGGTACCTGTGGTGGAGGAGGAGGTTGCCACCGGAGTGAATGGACTGGTAGGTGGTGGAGTGTATGCGGTTAATTGGAATGGAAATGTATGGAAGGGGAGCGAGAAGTTTTATCGGGAATGGGGACAGAAGGGCTTGGGGGATAAGGTATGGGAGCATACGATGAAGGCATTCGAGACGATTGAGAGGGGTGAAGTGTTTTTGGATTGAAATGAAGCTGTAGGTGGTAATTTGGGCGATTTCATGTTTGACAACGTACCTTTAGCTGACGATGTTGGCCACTCTTTCACAGTACTTGGAACTATGTCCACTAATCATGATCTCTGCTAAGTATAATTTATTATTGTTCAATTCTACACAACCCGGAATATTACATCGGGTCATCATTTGCCACTGCATTCTCCATCGCCCAATCGAGCACCTTGTCGAACTTTCGGCATGTATGCCACGTGCTGAAGTCGGGCCAGATACCCTCGTCCGTCATCTCAAACGGAAAGAGTCCAACATCACTCTGGCACATCAGGTTCATGCGCAGCATCTCTAGGCAGTGATCTGTTTGACTAGTTAGCAAACGGCCACAAACTTCCAACGTCGTATTTAGAGGAACACGAACCGAGATGCATTCGCAGGCCGTCCATCCCTTCCGCGAAGTCTCCGCCACGGGAGCCGTAGTAATCAATGTGCGTGGTCTTGCGGAGAAGGTTGAGACAGTGAAGCTGGTGGAAAACTTCGAGACCGACGCGGTAGCCTTCGACACCTGTGCGAGGGTCGGACACTTTGAGGACGGTAGTTGGCTTATCGATTTTGCGCAGCTCGGCCTCGGAGATCATTTGGTCGCCGACTATGTGAGTGTCAGTTGGATATCATGGTTTGACACTTTTTATGATGAAGTCAAATATATCGAGGAAATAAGGGTATATTATGGTGAGAAGATGAGCGATTTTCGTGATGCGATCTGACCAAGGAGATGTATCTAACATGAAGCGTACCATTATATGTGATGACATTCCAGGCAGCATCGACCTCGTCGCCTTTGCCAATGTACTCTGATGTAGCATACATGCTACCATTGAACTTTACATCTTCATATTCGATCACATGGGCCGCCGGGGCTATAAGAGTCAGCTTGGTCCCTACGAGACTAACAATGTAGATCGGCACTCACAATATTCCGAGAACTCCTTCACGAACTTGGCGGTTGTCGGCGCTGCGAATGTGATGCCGCGTAGAAATATAGCGACCGAGAATAAGAAAAATAGCGCATGGGCTAACAGGAGCCATTTTGACTGCAGCACCGATTTAAGCTGCCGCCTCTCGGTGACTCTGAGGTCCTGTTCGTCTGGTAGGAGGGTCGTGGAGGATGTATCTGAGGGAGAGTATGATTCCTTCTCGTCGGCCAGCGACACTGGGTAGTATTTCGTAGCAGCCATATTCAACAAACAGAACTAACTATACAAGAAAAGAAAGGAAAGGCAAGAACGTAGAGATCCGGCCTCTGGTTGAAGGGAAAAGAAGGAGAAAGAGAAAAGCACGATGGTAAAGGAGAACATAAATTGAATGTCGACTTGGAGATGTGGGGATTATCCAGCGGGGATTGGAAATGGTCAAGGAAAATCGTAAGTCTTACATGCTTAGCACCCAGATGGCCACCTCTCGCCGCCAGTGCTCAAACATCGAGGATGGCGGTTATGACGGCACCAATTGCCAGGGGAGTATTGTATCATGTTTGTTGGAGTATATACGAAAATACACCAGAGTAAGGCCACAATAAGTCCATTGCGCATGTGGATTATCCTATTCAAGCAGTTGTGTCGCCTCCTAGTTTGACGTTGTGGCTGATGATGCTCCAGATGTTTCGGAGCCAAGACCCCTTGGAATTCGATGCGCTCGCAATTAAGCGATACCAAGACATTTCGCGTCGCAGCAACCTTGCCATTTCTCCTTGTCCACCAATCGCAAAATTGTTAAACAGCACAAAAAGCATAAAAATCCATTTTTGGCCTTGGAAACTCTGATACTGGTGGGGAAGGTAGGGGAAAGTGGATGCATGGCGGGCTCAAACCTCATCAAAGCATGCTAACCCGTATATAGCTCCACAACGGGCACTCCCATACAAGCTATGTTCTGTACGGGCCTAGGAAACTTTCCCCAGACTATGAAACTGCTGCACCGACCAGATCACCCTCCATGGGTGCACCATCTTGGCACCACGCGCCGACGCGAGTTGTCTCGGCGCTGGTTTGTTTGAACCCCATCATTTATCCCACCAACGGCCTGCGGCAGACGGTGGGGTCTGGCCGATCGGTATCACACACAGCTACTGTTTATAGGGCACTCAAGATTTTTCGACGCCATGGCGAAACCCACCCTGACCTGTAACGCGGGCGAGGCTTGTCGCTTGCGGCTCTTCTTTCCTATGCCAGACATGATAGACTGCGGCATTTCTCAACCACGTGGGGATGCCACTGCCAAAATGTTGAGAGCACCCACCAAAAGAAATCACAACGCTTGGGCACTGTTGCAACGGTCCTGGAACGCCGTCTGAGACTATAGTCGTCCCCACTATGAGCCGAATAGCCTCCCTTTCCCCTTCCCCAGAGCGCCTCGCGATGACCTAGCGTGTTTTCTCATCCCATCGAACCCCAACCTACGCGAGCCAAGGAATCAGTCATAAAGGACTCAAATCTGCTCTTGTATGCTCTCATCTGAATTCTCCATCCATCAGCTTGACGCTTGTGTTCTGTTCTTTTCCGCTCCTTTTTTCCTTCTCTTCGCCTCTCTTCTTACTCGCTCAAAGCTGCTGGCCAGCCTTTCGTTTATACTTTTTATACAGCATGCATACCTCAACTCTTTTGGCGTTTGGCCTTTTGGCTCTTACCCCTCTTATCAACGCACAGGATGTGGCTAGCGATGGCTTGGCTAGACGTCATGTTGTACGTATTCTTAGTTTTTATACCAACCCTATCTATGACTAAACTTGATCCCATCCATTCTACAAGCACTAAGCACTAACACCCCATAGGGAGGTGGTGCTGTGATTGCACGCGCGGTAGCCATTGACTTGGAGGCCCGCCACCACAAGGGGAAGAAGGCCCAGGACATTGAGACTCGTCACCACAAGGGAAAGAAGGCCCAAGATATTGAGACTCGCCACCACAAGGGAAAGAAGGCCCAAGATATTGAGACTCGCCACCACAAGGGAAAGAAAACCCAGGACATTGAGACTCGTCACCACAAGGGAAAGAAGGCCCAAGGACTTCAAGACCGATCCCCAGAGCCGCATCACAAGGGCAATCAGGGAGCCGCTGCAAACAACGCCGCTGCCACTAACAACAACGCTGCCGCCACCAACAACAACGCAGCTGCAACGAACAACAATGCTGCGTGTGCCCGTGACGTTGAGACCCGCGAGCCACATCACAAGGGCAACCAAGGCGCTGCTGCCAACAACGCCGCTGCCACTAACAACAACGCTGCCGCCACCAACGCGAACGCCGCATGTGCCCGCGACATTGAAACCCGTGAGCCCCATCACAAGGGTAACCAAGGTGCCGCCGCCAACAACGCTGCTGCCACCAATGCCAACGCAGCTTGCGCCCGCGATGTTGAGACCCGTGAGCCTCACCACAAGGGCAACCAGGGCGCCGCCGCAAACAACGCTGCAGCCACAAACAACAATGCTGCCGCCACAAACGCCAACACCGCCTGCGCTCGTGATGTTCAGGATATTGAGGCTCGCCACCACAAGGGCAACCAAGGTGCCGCTGCTAACAACGCCGCCGCCACTAACAACAACGCTGCCGCTACTAACGCCAACGCCGCCTGCGCTCGTGACGTCCAAAATATCGAGGCTCGTCACCACAAGGGTAACCAGGGCGCTGCTGCAAACAACGCGGCCGCTACAAACAACAACGCAGCTGCCACCAACAACAACGCTGCGTGTGCCCGCGATGTTCAGGATATTGAGGCTCGCCACCACAAGGGCAACCAAGGTGCCGCTGCAAACAACGCCGCTGCCACTAACAACAACGCAGCTGCAGCGAACAACAATGCTGCTTGTGCCCGTGATATTCAGGACATCGAAGCCCGTCACCACAAGGGTAACCAGGGCGCCGCTGCCAACAACGCAGCTGCTACCAACAACAACGCTGCCGCCACTAATGCCAACGCAGCGTGTGCACGCGATGTTCAGGATATCGAGGCCCGTCATCACAAGGGTAACCAAGGTGCCGCCGCTGCCAACAACGCAGCTGCCAGCAACAACAACGCGGCTGCCACTAACAACAACGCTGCCGCTACCAACAACAACGCTGCGTGTGCCCGCGATGTTGAGGCTCGCGAGGCTCGCCACCACAAGGGCAACCAAGGTGCCGCTGCAAACAACGCCGCTGCCACTAACAACAACGCAGCTGCAGCGAACAACAATGCTGCTTGTGCCCGTGATATTCAGGACATCGAAGCCCGTCACCACAAGGGTAACCAGGGCGCCGCTGCCAACAACGCAGCTGCTACCAACAACAACGCTGCCGCCACTAATGCCAACGCAGCGTGTGCACGCGATGTTCAGGATATCGAGGCCCGTCATCACAAGGGTAACCAAGGTGCCGCCGCTGCCAACAACGCAGCTGCCAGCAACAACAACGCGGCTGCCACTAACAACAACGCTGCCGCTACCAACAACAACGCTGCGTGTGCCCGCGATGTTGAGGCTCGCGAGCCCCACCACAAGGGCAACAACGGCGCTGCGGCTGCTAACGCTGCTACTGCTGCCTGTTAAAAAAAGAGTTGAGGAATGCAGCGGGTCTAGGATTGTTTACACTGCGATACCATAGTAGTTTTTAAATGTATGTAATCTGGCAAAGAAAGCAAACCCGTACCCCTTCATATATGGTGTGGTTTGGAGGGGGTGATGAGATATGATGTGTAGCTGTATGTAACCATACGAAAGAGTTTACTTGAGATTTATAGGCTTGTAGGCGTTTTAGGTGTTAAATAAAATAATGGCTGTATTTCTGCATCAAGAGAGACGCACCCTATGACAAGACAAACTATTACAAACTATTCCAAAACTTCGAGGGCAAAGTGACTGGGGATTTGAACATATGTGGATTTAATTACTACAACCCTGGGTTCCCATTAGCTGTAAGTCATCTAATGAGGAGGTGTTGACGCAAGACGTTGACATGGCCCTCGAGCAGGCCTCACTTTGTCAGCTCCATAGTGGGGATTAACGCTAGGTTATACCGTACCGACGGGGACCTTGGCGCGTTATCGCCGTTTAGGCAGGTGTCAGCCACATCGCGGAGGCGCAACCCCCCTGCAAGTTCCGCCTCATTATGGGCCACTGAGCCACGCTGCCAGGCAACAGTGCCCTATACAGTAGTATAGTTGCCTCTCATTGTCAGAATACAATTAAGTGTCAAGTAGATGCTTCATGCACAGCCTTAAACAATAGTTAGGATTCCCATAATCTTACGGAGATTGACTTCCTTGCCGAGCAGCAGTGCCTCTGCGATGAAAATATTGCAGATATAAAGATCGAGGGTATTTCTTCTCCTTCTACATATCGCCATTTATTCCGCGCCATCAAACTCCGTTTGTAACATCATATATCATGCTTTTAATATCCCTCGCCGTTGCGCTCCTTGCGCCTCTTACCCTGGCTCAGGACATTGCCGAAGACCATAAGAACGACATATATCTCGCCAAAATGTGTTATCCTCAGCTCCACGATCCAAATTCAAACAGCAATTGGATTTCTAGAGTTGAAAAATCCCCGTTCCCCTGCGAACAGAGGGCGTATCTGAATAGAGTATGCTATTCCAACGGCACCACAGAAATCGATTTACTTGCCGAGCAACAGTGCCTCTGTGGTGGCAACTACTTTGAGGCCGCTCGTGGCTGCCAGGAGTGCTACTATGCGCATGGATATGTTGTTCCAGGTGACACCCTTGAGAAAGCACTGAGCCGACTCAAAGACAGCAGCAGCGCTGAATGCAGCGCCACTCCAATTACAATGCCATACACAAAGCTTTACTCGGTAGCGACAACCCTGGGACCTGATGCAACTATCATCAGTGACCGCTTTCCGAATGATACCGCTGTAACAAATTACTGGACCGGTGCAGCTACACCTATTGCTGGCAAGATCACAGGAAGTGCCACAGGGCGATTGACGAAATTTACCAATACGCCTACCGGAACTACGCCCTCGCCATCGTCTACTAATGGTGCTGCGGAGGTGAAGGCGGCAGGCGGGCTACTAGCTGTGGTAATCGGGGTCGTGGCAGTGCTATAGTGGTTATTAGATACAGGGTTACAAGGAAACATACAGCAGAATTGAAATGACTCGCAAAATATGTCTGAGTAGAAATTCTTTTCTCAAAAATGTTAGAGCTCGTCGCGTGTCAAACCGCCGTGCTTTCTTTGTGATGCTTCTACTACATGTTGGTTTCCGACTGACAGAGCCCCCTGGAGAAACAGTCGGTCTAATTCTTCTGCAGCTGTCTCATTGCTGACCTTCAGCCTCAGAAAGAACTGGTTCTTTACGTGCTGGTTCCACACCCACTGATTTTCTCCATTCCCCTCGACATGGTTGTACCCGTACTCGTTCCCATATTCAAACAGCGCCCCCAGCCCCCCGATGGCATACAGAATAGCTAGGGGATCCCACGAAGACGCTGGAACATAGTACGAGTAGTAAATATACGCCATCCTCACCGGATCCGTCTTAGGCCCCGCGGACATAAGCTCTCCCCCAGATTTGACATCTTTGCCGACATCGTCGCCTACAAATACCATCCGTCCCTCCCATGTGTTAACAACGTGCGCAGCTAAACTTGAATTCGAGCCCCAGAAGTTCCAGCTATACCCCGAGGGGTAACCGCCACCCATAATGACGAGTTCGGCTACCTTGCGGGCAACAAGGTCACGGCCGTTTAGGATGGAATAGGAGTCGGCGGTCGAGTTCAGTAGCCCTGAAAGCTGTTTCTATGGTTAGAGAAACGCGCCAGTTGTAAGAGGCGGTAAGACTTACGCTGTCAAGGAAGCCAATAGATGCAATAGTCACGCTGCCGTCCTCAGCCTCGCTCAACAGCTTCCGGTACAGTAGAACGGGATCCCAGGCTTCCTCAGCATGTCCCCAAGGCAGGGTCCCGCCAGACCAGTGAAAGGCAACTTTGCTTGTATACTCACCCAGAGAAAAGTACCAGATGTTACATAAGCTGCAATATCCTGGGCTGCGCTTGAACTCCATGCCTTTGCTGTTTCACCTGTTTCTTGTAATGGACACTATCTAGTTCCCAGAAATTACAGACGTGACATGTCATCAGAAGCACCCGAAATAGTGTTAAATAATGACCAATTGGGAGGCCGGAAAGTTCCAACATCCAACATCCCGACATGATGTCTTGTTGGGCATGCTTTTCGGACCAGGGATTAGGGATTCGCGCATTACATACAGAATCGCCATGAGCGACTACAATGTTACTCTAGTTTTGACAGAAATAATACTATAAACTCTGAGTATCAGGCTGTTAGTTACGGACCACGGCTTATCGAAGCTACACCTCGTCTCGTCTACGTGCTTACAAACGAAAGGTCATGGATAACGCCCACATGCTACCCCCCTTAATGGCGAGGCTGTACAAGTACCGGCCTCTAGAAGCTGAAGAGATACGGCTTATTAAAATCCTACCAGGTCAGTTAGAGGACAGCCTCCAAATTGAAATCCACCATGCTGTATTGCATACGCCGTACAAGGCTCCAACCGCAAGGTTGCGTATCGACCAGCTGCGAGAAACGCTACCTGAAGGATGGCAAATATTCGAGACGATAGACAGGGACTACCTGTTTTGCAACAGCAATCCGAGAGAGACATCTTGGGATCATCCAAATGCTGAGATCGGCCGCGTGCTATATGCGCCGTCGCCAGACTATCCAGGTGATTTATTCGAACCTAAATATGAAGCTCTCTCCTATACGTGGGGCGACGAAATTCCTCAAGAGGCAGTTCGGGTGATGAGTTCCCCTCCGCCGAAGGTGTCAATAACGGTAGTTAATACAACAGAGGATCCAGACGAACATGGCAAAATGGAGGTTAGATTGAATCTTGCTAGCGCCATGAGGCATCTCCGGCTCCCAGATCCGGCGCGCATGCTCTGGATAGACGCTATATGTATTAACCAGAGAGACGATGAGGAGAAGAGCTCTCAAGTCAAACGCATTGGTCAGATTTATGAGCTCGCATCGGCCGTCATCGCGTGGCTCGGCCATGGAGAAGACAATGCTGTGCGTGGTCTAGAGACTCTGTCGGCTTTTGAGGACGAGATAGAGCATACCATCAATTATTTCTGTTTTCCTACCCCGAAAGCCACGCATCCCGACTGGTTTGAGAAGACAACGGCCCTGTACTTTGACGCCGACTCTTGGATAGGAGTAGCCGACTTGCTACGACGAGCCTGGTTCCAGAGGGTTTGGGTTTGGCAGGAAATCCAGCTAGGGAATCGGAACCGCATCATCATGTGTGGGAGAACTTCAAAGCCGTGGTCAACGGTTCGAAAGGCGATTTTAGCCTTGTTTGGTCATGCATCAATCCCCCATACGGTAGCTAGGTTGATCGATAAGCGCCGCTGGCTAGCTGATATCGCATCAACCCTCGACATAGAGACTATCATATTCTCTGCCGCCTTGTTGAAATGCACCGACGACCATGATAAGGTATATGGCGTGCTTAACCTTTTAGGCCCTGCAGTCGGGAAGCTCATAACGCCAGACTATAGTGCGCCAGTGGCAAAGGCTTACAAGGATCTCGTTCTCGGTGTGGAACAAACCACAGGAACTCTGAATCTTATCGGCGTGGGCAGCCCAGACCTTACACAGCACACCGGGCCATCCTGGACCCCTAATCTTGCAAAGCTTGAGCAGGTTTGGATAGGGCGGTGGCAAGTTAGCACCGGCGTATCTAATGCAGAGGCGCGGCACTTGGATGGAGATGTTCTTCAAGTCCATGGGATAGCTTGTGGAACAGTTGAGAGCGTGTTCGCTTCGGACTGGATTCCCGAGGACATTGCGGGGCTGGCGGCGGTAGTGCAGATGTTGAGTGAGTGTAAGCCAGTAGCCAAACGGCTGCAAGACTGCAATATCGACTTGATAGATGAGATGGTTCGCATAGTATGCGACTGCTTTACCAAGGATCGACTCCCGGAAGAGGCGAGCGTGTGGGATCAGCAGCAGATCAGCCGGCTATTTGACGCTACACTAGGGGGTGGAGAGTCAAACGGTCTCGCCGATATTGACTTATGGACACGGCTCAAGGCGAGAAACGAGGTGCGCAGCCTTATAATTAGTGACAATGGACTGATTGGGAAGGTAGGGGCGGGCCGCGAGATGGTTCGAGCAGGTAAGTTATAGTGCTTGACAACCCATGTTAATTCCAAACTGGCTCGCCGCATACTAATACTAGACAGGCGACGTAATCACCACTCTCCTCGGCCGCAACTTCCACTTGCTCATTCGGCCAGCTGACAACGATGCCTATGTTGTCATTGCAGGTGTCATGGTACCAGATCTCTGTGACTCGGTATCTATCCTTGGCCCTCTGCCCACACCCTGGAAGATGAAGCTGATAGACCAGATCGATCATCCCCGGCCGCAGCCACACTACACCAATGCCGTTACTAATGAAACGTCCCGCGAAGATCCACGTCTAGGCCCACTACCGCCCGGCTGGGACCGAATTCAGGGCAAGTGGCAGCCTTCGCAGCCGGTTTATGTAGATCACTTTCAAAACGTTATAACGGGCGAGGTAGTTCACTGGGACCCCAGGTTGGGTGCCGATTCTCTGAGGTGTAGAGGGGTTGCGATAACGACCTTCCTGTTGAAGTAATGTTGTGTTACCTCGTGGTACCTCAATATTGAGTCAAGCGATCGGACCATTATTTCACTGTTTGTTTGCGCACACAGATTTGCAGCCTCAAATATATACGAGTCTTCAGCTGGAACAAAACGCGCAAATGCCCCCTTATTGTTTTTTTGAGGGTGAGAGAGCGGGTGAATACGAGAACATGTGCGGCGCAAATAAACGGTAACCCCACAGCAGGCTAAATATAGAGTTCTCAGTATTTAATAGTCCAGACCTCCGCAAAGACACTCAGATGTCAACATCGGCCAACCGCAACATTATAATCTCAAAATGAAGTGGCTTCCTTACTCATCAACATCTTCTGACACAGAATACCACCTCGCATCCGACGACGATGTCCGCAGCTCTCTCAGACAATGGAAACGAAAATACTATGTCCTGGTGGCCCTCTACACACTCACTATCCTCCTCATCGTGGCGTATATCCCGATGTCTAATACCTTAGCGACCGGAATGGTTCGCTCGGAAGCTTATTTTGGATACAGTGGGTTCCCATTCTTTGTCAGCGGTTCAATACGCTCACTGAAGTACATCGAAATTGTTGAAAAGAGGCTAACAAATATGCGCAGTCCCAAGAGAGCTGGTCAAATTCAGGCTGGATAAGGCATTTGTTGATGCTGAGCCTGGGACGCCGGCAAATCAGTCGATGTGGGATATGCTGATGCCGCGTATGCTTCCCTTTTTTTTCGTCGGGCGTCTCGTCGTGGGCATATATTTTCCTCGTGGATTTTCACTAATGACATTGGACCCATAGTTGGCTCAGGATTCGTAGAGGTTCAAAATCCCTTCAAATACGGTTTAAAGGGGGGCTTCCCGGTCCCAAACACTAAGGTGGTGACAGAGATATACTCTATCTCGATGTTCCACCAGCTCTACTGTCTGGTAAGGCAAACCCATCCCCCCTCTCAGTGCATCCTCTGATGTAGTACTTATCCGCGACACGATATTTACTGACAGTGGGAACAGTCAATACTCAAGGACGCCTTCGGTCGTGACAGGGACCCGAGCGAACACCAGGCGGCGGAACATAACTTGGGTCACTGCTTTGACTATCTGCGCCAGGCGGTCATGTGTGCTGGAGACACAACGTTGGAAACGGCGCTGGTAAACGAGGACGGCGATGTGGTGCCTGGTTTCGATGGATGGGGTGATGCGCACGAGTGTCGGAGCTATGAGGCAATATTTGATTTTGCCGAGAAGCATCGAGTGAATGATGAGACCTGTCTTATGTAGTATGTACGTTGTAAAATACAAATAAGTTCATTTATTACTTGCCAGATTGAAGTCATAATCCGTGGAGGCTGAGCAGGTTGCCCCTATGGGTTGGGTTCTACGTCGTTGTATCAAAACTCTGACTTTTGAGTACCTTCATAATAGAGATAAGCGCATTCCCGTATACTTCACCTAGCCAAAAGGGTTAGAATTGAGAGATCGTAATTCAAATTCATGCTACTGTTTTCTTCATAAAGACGCCATCCAGAGGATGGACTTTGCCGTTTTCGTCTCGGTGCTGAATATGGCCTTCAATGTATTTCCATGCCTTATATCCGCATCTCGCGTACCAATCCTCTGCTGACATCTGTATACCATTAGCTCGCTAACCTCGATTCATTCAAAGGGGCTCGCATACCTCTGGTCGCTCTATCTCTTTCCATGTCTCTGGTCTATTCCAGCTACTGTTTGCCAGAGTATCAAGGGATAATATCTTTGCACACAACGGCTCGTTGACGGCCATCTTCTCGGTGGCGTCCAAGGCAGCCCGGCCGAGCCCACCCCCATGTATAGCACGGGAGATGTAGAGAGTGGTGATACAATAAAGCCCTTGTGAGGCATCTGCCTGGCCTGGATTCGGGCTCTCTGAGTCCAGAGATATATGGCCTATGGGGATGAACGAACGTGAGGAAGGCGACCGTGGCTTGCAACCCAGGGCAGTGGCGGTGTCAAGAATGGGTGTGGCGTCTCCGGGGTATTTCTCCAGGTGCTGGGCGAGCTTTGTCTCCTTTTCTGGGTCTTCCTCTGATAGAACCTATCTCGATAGTTAGAGTTATATTATGACTAAATAGTCTCACGAGACTAAAAGTAATAATTGGCGAAATATAGTTCTTTTCAGGGGTTATAAACGCCCACCATAAGCATCCAGAAAAAAAGTGAAAAACTCACAACCCAATGAAGACCCATCTTTCCCTCTCTCTGCAAAACGCGCCATCCCTCAATATAGTCCTGCTTCCACCCGCATGCAATACGGTGCTGAACCATCCTCTCCGCATGGGCAGGAGATTCCGGGTCCCAGGCTATAAGATCGACCTTGGCTCTCGCCAACGCCTTTGGTGGCACAGCTGCGGCCGTTTCAGTGCTCGGCGCCGACATCTTCTGGGGTTGTACGGAACATCGGGATGAAGATGACAATCCTGGTAGAACATCAGAACTGTCAGATTCACGTGACTTTGCCAGTAATTTTGTAGCTTGATTGCGCCGTGGTACAGTCATACGGCACGACTCCGGGAGTCTTACATATACCACATCGCTTACCAGTTCCGCTTTTGGCCTCAACCCTTAACTCCCCCACTCACCTACGCCTAGCTCTCTAGCTCTGTCAATTATGCTTTGACAATTTCCCCCGGCCTCATGCAGCTCATGCGCCAGCAGTCCCAGAATACATGCATGCCCCTCACACACGCGCTTGACCGCGTAGGATCCTCATCTCGCTACCCAGCGCTTTTGATTGAGTGCTGTAACCGAGGATCAGCGTGGTTCTGGTGTTCTATACAACAAGGCCAATCGCGCGTGCCGCCTGTTCGGTTGCGCGCCAGCAAGGCGTGGTAGTGGCGTATGCAGTGAAGAGGCTAAATGAGCCCTGTAGATGACCGGGATTGTCATGTTTTAGGGGATAGGGCCGAGGCTAGTTGATGCGTGGTTCTTGGGGGTGGAGGAGTTGGATGGCCGTTACCAACGACACCCTATACTTGGATCTCCAGAACTACAATCCCATTCCGTTTTGGCCTGCTGGGTGTGGACTTTAGGGACGCGATGTGACTTTGGAGGGGCCAATATAGCCGCAACAAGCGAAGGGCTGAAGTGAAATGAGGGATTCTGGGGGCCGTTTGGCTGGTGCAAGCCAGTACCTTGGAAGATGACGCGGATGTCGCTTTCTGACAGACCCGCAGCGGTCTTGATAGTGCCCGCTGCCTCATCCCAGCATCTTGGGCAGGATGGTGTGGCCCCGGTGGGTTGCTGCTAGGGTCGGTTATTACTTTAAGTGTGCCCCATATGCTTCGGCTAGGAAGGCATGTTGATCTTTTTCAGACGACATCGACGATTTGACAGCTCCTTCAAAGATATATGGTGGAAGTAAGACAGGTCTCTCTTGGTTTTCCGTGCTGTACTCCCCATTGTTGAAATCGACTGGTGCTCAGCTTGATCGACATGCACGCTATATGTGTGTTGGACTCGCGTTAGCATATAAATCTCGAGACGAGGCAGCGATACCAATGTACTCGGTTACTGCGCGTGCTAGATGAGGAAAGGAGAGGCCGGCCTTTACATACTCTGAGGCGCCACCAGAGACGTTCACCGAGTTTGCCAGCGATAGCAGTTGAGGCTTGAAGGATTGGTCATTTGCATATATTACCACGTGGCCTACCTTCAGTCGAAGCTCCTTCCTTTTTCCAGGCACAGCCACATAACAGAGAGAGTAACCCATATCAGTACTCAACGCTACGCCGCCATGTCTATTAGCACAAAGGAATTGGAGTCTCAAAAGGAAAGCGGCACCGATCTTCAAGCACTCGAGAACCCCGCGGCAGATATCATAGCAACATCTGAGACGGAGGCCCCTTGCGTCGGGTCCGGAACCGAGAAACAAATCCCAAGTCACGTTGTGGCCACGAGCACCCCTAACGAACATGCTGTGCCATGGCCTCATGTGGAACCGTGGAGGAGGAATGTTGCACTGGCAGGGTATGTTCCTGAAGAATTTCTTCAAAGATTTGTGCCACCGCTAACCATATACTCCAGTATTTTTGCCGGGGTGTTCTTCTCAACGCTGGATACCACTATTATAGGGACGGCGCTGGTCAGTATTGTAGAGGAACTTGGAAGCTTTTGGTTATCGCCATGGATCGTCCTTGCCTATCTTTTGACATATATGAGTAAGTCGCTCTCCCCACATAGCTTCGCGCTCTCTAACCCGCCCAGGTTTTGCCATGGCCATCGCACGACTAAGCGATATATACGGCCGTAAACCTGTCGTGCTTGTCTCCTGGGGTCTGTTCATGGTCTTCTCGCTCGCCTGCGCTCTTTCGCAGACTATTCGACAGCTCATTGTCTTTCGCGCCTTCCAGGGTCTTGGTGGCGCGGGCCTTTACTCCATGGGCATGGTCATGATCGCCGAGGTCCTGGATCCCTCGAAATTCGCGGCCGGCGCAGCGTGGATTGGACTCACGGTGGGTGGGTCGGGGGTGCTGGGTCCCATATTGGGCGGTGCGATATCGAATCAATCGACCTGGAGGTGGATTTTTTATATGAACTTACCATTTAGCGCAATTGCTATGGCATCTATATTTTTTGTCTGGCCGGCCAGCGCAAAACCCTCTCAAAGCAGCAAATGGCACACGTTCCTAAGCATTGACTTTGTCGGTGTACTGTTCATGATGGGAGGCTCAGTATGCTTAGTCTATGGCCTGCAAAGGGCAACGACGGGGAGCCGTCCCTGGGATGAACCGGTTGTCGTCACCTGCCTCGTGCTCTCGGGTGTGTTTTGGTTGGCTTTCTTCACTTGGGAGGGTCTCCTCGGTGCCCGCTCCTGGCTGAACATTGACCCCATATTTCCAATGCATATCCTCAAGCGCCGCGTCATGGCAGCTGCATTCGCGTAAGCCAGCTCCTATCCCCGTCCCCAGCGTTTAACCTCCTCTCCGTTCAGAATCGACATGTACTAACCAATCATTCAGCTCGATATTCTGCACTGGCTTTCCCCTGGTAACTGCCACCATCCTCCTCCCCGAGCGCTTTCAGCTCGTGAACGGCTCTTCGCCGCTAAAGGCAGGGCTTTCTCTCCTTCCCCTTGCTGCTGCTACTGGCTTCGGCTCTTTCGTCGGCGGTGCCATTTCCTCAGCCCGCAACCTCACCTCGCCAACCCTCATCGCCGGCTCTAGTCTCCAACTCTTCGGCCTCGGCCTCCTGACCACCATCCCCGACACTTTGAGCATCCCGCACTACCTATACGGCCTAGAAGTTCTCCTCGGACTCGGGGTCGGAATGTGCCTCTCGGCTGGCACACTGATGGTTACTCTCAACTCGAAGCTAGGCGAGATTGCGGCCACCCAAGGTGCAACGGCGCAGCTGCGTCCGTTAGGTGGGTTCATCGGGCTCACGGTTGCCACAGCGCTGTTTAATTCTCGCTCGGAATCGGAACTAGGAGCGTTTCTGTCCGCGGAGCAGATGGATGCACTGCACCGCAGTCCGCTAGGAGCATTGTCTTTTGATCCAGATGTGCTGGCGACGGTGCGGGGGGTGTATGCGGGAGTTTTTAGGTGGCAGATGAGGGCGCTTGCTATTGTTGCCGGCCTGGGGGTCCTGGTTGCGTGTGCGTCGTGGGAGAGGAAGGCTGTGGGGATGGAGAGGATGAAGGTGCATTTGGGAGTTGAGACAGAGGGGGGGATGAAGGAAGAACGGAAGGAGGGGGATGTAGAGGTTTAATATGTGCACCTCGGTAATAATATTGGTGCTTGTTGCGATGCTTCCGTGTTGGCGGGTATGAGGAGACAATGAAAAATGGTTTGGGCTTACGAGCTGCATATAAGGGTTATATGAAGCTATTCGCATTACAGGGGGCAGGGATTTTTATCAATACATACTGGAATGTTTTAATGGTTTTTAGATGGATGATACCGGGCAATGAAATTATGAAGGTTTACTTATATTATTAATTTACTTCATCTAAAATAATGTGTCGGTTAACTATTTTCAAGGTTATACAAGAGCCATTACCTCCCCGACGCTGTCCTTCTCCACCATCTCTTTGAAACACTTTAAATAGACCTCACTTATAGGGAGATCCAAGAAAAGTTATTAGCTATGCCTAGGTCTATGTTTTTAGTCGTGTTGTTCTTTACACTGATATGAATTGAGAGGCGATGGTAAGACGGGTTGAAATTACCCCGAATCTCTGGACTTAGACCTATAATTGGTGAATACGGGAATAATCAACCGCAACATGAAACCCTTTTTAGCGCGGCCAAAACAGAGAAATAGGGGGTAGGCGCCAGGTCACATCACTGACGTCCCTCTTCTACGACATACTAGGAAGAAGGTCAATGCGACCCACAAGCGCGCATACTCCTTACTGACATCCACATCGATTATGCACCCATACGATCATGTCGACGACCAAGGAGAAGATATCCTTCTTGGATCAGTGCTGCACACTGATAATCCTACCACCAAAGAAGTAACATCTGACCAGCCATCATCATCATTACTGCAAGAGGAACACAATGAGGATGGTAGTGTCGAAGGAGGACGAGATAAGGACGATAGGGCTCAAAAGCACAGCGAGACATCTATAGCCACATACTATGCAAAGGTAGTCTACTGGGGCGCTTTCCGCTGGATTGTTTCGTGGGTTGTCTTTGGCACTGCAGTACGAATAGTTTCCGCCAGAAGTGTCCCTGTTATCGTGCCCTATGGGGCGTTCAACCTTGCCTCTGTAAGTCCTACTATTGATTTAGTTTTAGTTTTACTCTTCTCTCCCTTCTCTCGAGGGAGCCTGTTAATAACTGACTACCCGCCCATTCTGTAAATTAAACGAAGTTAACCATTCTGCTACAGGCTTGTGTCAATATAATCCTGATGGGGCCCCTACTACGGCATTCCGCCTCAGCTACCAACCCTAGGCCGCCCACACTATGGCTTGCACGCCAAGCAGTCCTCATCGCTCTCTGGATCGCGTCTGTGGGCACCAGCATCGCCATGGTCGTCATGACGTACGAGTACCGCAAAGAGAAAGACCCCAGCGGCAAGATGTGCTCCGGCACAAAAACTGGAAGACACCGTTGTGAATCTGAGCGTGCGAGCATCCACATGGCTTGCATATTTTCTCTCGTCGGAGCAGCAGGCACCCTGTAAGTAGCAAGCAAAAGCTAATCTAGAGAAGGCAGATCACTCCCCGCACTTTCTAGAAACCTCTCATTGCTAACCAATCTCTCGTGGGCAGTTTCGCCTGCATTCTCCAGCTCTGGCTGGCGCTTAGAGTCAATCGAACGAGATTCACCGAACATGAAATAAAGGGAGCTTACGAGTATACCATGAGGGTACAGGCGCAAGTCAAGACGTCTGAGGCTTGGAAGGACGTTTATCGTGGAATTATGAACATCCCACGGAGTTTTAAGGAGGGATGGGACCAAGGGAGGAGACCTTAAACAATAGGAATACTCAATAATTTAAAAATAAGTTAAATAATATATAATGAGTTTAATCCTAGTACTCTTTTTAATTGGAATGTTGAGATATAGGCTTCGGAACCTCAAGGCTGCGTGTTGTATATTTTTGCAATCTATCTTGCGTAAAGCTCTTCATTTATTTTAATACGGCTTATTCATACATCTCCGTCAAGATATTTGATTATTTGTCGCCGGGTCGATTGTGGTGTTTTTTGTCAGCCTTGCACCACAGCCTCGCGTGTAATTCGCGGTCCCCTAACTTCAATCCCCATCCCAACCCTGGATTGCGACAACGACAAGAACAACACAACTACACGATCTCGATATCCGCGCACTTGTGGCTACAATGGCGTCCTACTCCTCCGCCGACGAAGATGACGATGACGAATCCGCATTCCAGTCCCACTACAACGGCTCCCCCAGCTCCTCGTCGCCAGAGCCGTCACCCTCTCCCTCTCCTCCCCTCGTCCACCACAACTTTTTCGCACCCCCTTTCTACAACCGCCCGCCAACGCCCCTACCACCCTCGCCTTCTCTTACATCCCTCCTCCGGCCGTCGCGGCCTACTACACCTGACGCTTCCGACAACGATGACTTCGAACCCGTGCCTCGCGCCAGCCCAAAGGTCCCGACCTACGAATACTACGGCTTCGTGCTATACCTCTTCTCGTCGCTCGCATTCCTCATGTACATCCTATGGAGTTACCTACCCAGCCCATTCTTACACGCACTGGGCATCTACTACTACCCAAATCGCTGGTGGTCGTTGGCGATCCCGGCGTGGCTCGTCATGTGTATTGTGTACATCTATGTCGCGCTTGCAACATACAACACCGGGTACCTGACGCTGCCAATGAGTAGTATTGAGACGATCATTGATCAGGCGGCAAATGTGGCTACACTGGATGGGAAGGGGAGTTTGAAGAGGAGTAACCCCGAAGGAAAGTACGCGGGGTTGGTGGAGAAGACTAAGGAGGGAAAGAAGAAGGAGAAATTGGAGAAGAAGAGGATGAAGAGCTTGAGACAGGAGAAAGATTGGAAGGCTGTGTGGAGCGTAGGAACGGATGCGTGTCTGGATGTGCCGTTGGGGGGCGTTTGCGAGGTTTTGTACGGGGAGGATAGGGCCATGGACCCGGAGGATGAGTGGCTGGACGGGGGAGATATTGAGGGCGGAGGTTGAGAAGTGGATGCTATAACTGCGGAACTTCGAAGGGCTGAGTCAGAATGAGGACCAGCATCAATCGAATTTCTGACACACAACTATCAACTCGCGAGGTCTGGACGACGATAAGGTACCGACACACACCGATGGATGCTTGCAATTGTCCGAAAGTGAGCAAATTTGCGACATTACCGTACCTCCCCGCGTGTGCGTTATACGAGAAGCTACCGTCGACACGCTTAGGAGGCCAATGGATCAACAGTTCACAGGTTACCATGATCCATGAAGCGCCTTCATGGCATACGGGGTTCGTGTCTCACTCTCTGGTATCTGAGCTATAGCTTTGTGCCACATGATGCTCTCGCATCCAAGACTCTACCGAACGCACACACCGCTCATTACACACAGTGTCTGAGACTGTCGAATCTGTTTGTTTCCTAACATACCCGCTCTGGATGAGCTATCTCTTGCCTTGCTGAGAGCTGTCTCGACGAATCTGCAGGGCACATGTTGTGCTTCGCATTGGCGAGTGGGTTTATGAGATGTCCCCTATGACCGCCACGTTGTAGTGCAATGGAATACCCAAGGAGGCCTGAGACATAGGGATCATATTTCAGCTGCAGCTTCTCCGTCCGCTCGGTTGGACTGCACAGGAGATGGACGTGTAGCCTTCGAGCTGGGCACAGAGCCTCGGAGTGGTGGGGCAGATGGCCTCGGGCCCTGAAGCCGCAGCAGGAAGCCGCTCCGTGGTGGAATAGGATTAAGTTAGCGGGCGCGGCCTATCTATACCTAAAATCAAAGCATCCTCCAACCATTACTGCATGTGTCCTACGAAGCTATCTTCCGGATCTGCCTCTCCCGAACTATCTTCCTTCTTTCATGTGCAGTCAGTTCTTGAGACACGAACCTTTAAGCATTCCCAACCCACTTCCCCCAAAGAATATCAACCCCACTTCATCCCCCCCAAAAGCGTCCTTGACATCCTGATTGACCCTCCGACTCGCTGGTAAACCTGCTCATACCCACACCCTCAGCCCTCCTACCCCACTGCCACAACAAAACAAGCACATCGCGACCAATATAAGCATGCTGATCCGGGCGACCTCAGCCTAGGCCAGACTTGCTGGCGATCAGCCGGCGCACAGACAGGCACTGATTTGGGGGTTGGGCGGGGTTAGCGCTTCGATAGTGCGCTTCTTCCGCATGGCATGGTCTAGACCACTGCCTTGCACCGCTTGGATAATCGCATGGGAACATCGGTTCGCTGCCTTGCATTGGACAGGGCCCGCAGTTTATCGGAGCTGTCTCATATCGAACTCCTCGGAAACGAAGGAAGTGCTCGATTTGTGCGATGCGATGCTGTGTGCGCTGGCTGTCCGGGACTCGCCTGCGCGTTGGGGATACGGATGGGATGGGATGGAATGGAACGAGTTGGGCTGCAGGAAGAATATGGAGTTATGTACGGGGTATGCACGATATATGCGCTGTAGTGTTGTGTGTGGTGGTACCGGAAGGATAATTTGGATATAGTGCGGCTGTGATGCGGTGCGACGACTCGCATATATTATTGCCTGCGGGCGAGAACATCGATTTATGCGTTCGCATATAGGCCACGATGACTTACGACACATCCCATTCGACACATTATTCGATATATTCTTTGTGAGATATGGGCATCGTATGGTTGCATGCAATGAATACTGTGCATACTATGCAAATTATACTTATAATTGTGCGTGGGGTCAATGTATTATAAACTCCGGTTCTAACAATAGACACGGAAGCATCGCCTAGGGTCAACACATTCCCACCTTGCTAGCTGATATTTGCATGATCCGATCAGTCGATTCAGCTCGCGCCTCCCCCTTGCCACTATCCTTTAGCAAGCGTAAGAGCTTCTTCGCTCCCCCTCTTTCCCGCTCCAGAGCAGCCACAAAGACGGAAACGACGGAGCCGATGACAGGCTGCACTAGATTTTGTTTGTCAGTCCCCTGCGATGGGGCTCGGATGGCGTCCGAGCCCCATATAGGCGCCTAAAAAGTTAATACTATCTCCCGCGAATTCTGCCATCTACCGTGAGATAAGTGACGGATAAGTTCCCAATAAGGCGTCGGCACCGACCGCGTCCATTCAAAAGCGGGCTGACAGCGAACCACCAGCGCCCAGATAGGTAGACCGAGGCCAGACCATGCACTGTCCGTAGGGCCAGCCCATCCAGATGCGGATACCCAACTTGACGAGGGAGCAAGGTGACAATATTGCGGCTGCAGGTTTTTATTGGGGACCTGCAGACGGAAGGGAGCGGGGCTGAAAAAAAAGTTACGAGAGGAGGAATGAACAACACAGTGCACGGGGAATGGGCGGAGTGAGGCATGGGCTGGCAAAGAATCCATGGGACGCAAGGCGAGGTTTTCCTTGCCAACTGTGAGAATGGTGAGGGAAGAACGCCACGTGGACCGGAAGTGAGGCATCGTGAGGGACGCAGGGAAGGAGTATTTAGAGCGGGGGATCTGCTGTTAGGATCTCACCTTCTTGTCTTCAGTCCACTCACATCTGTCTTACTTCTTCTCGAGACATCTCATCCCTACCTTCAAGATGAAGATCTCTGCTTCTTTTGTGACCGCGGGCCTCGTTGTCCTGGCCAATGCGAATGCCAACCCTAATGCAAACCCAAACCCAAACCCGGGGGGTGTCGGCGTGGGAGTAAATGTTGGCGTTGGCGTCAAGCTCGGACTCGGTGGCCTCCTCGGCGGCATCCTTGGAGGACTGGGCGATCTTCTTGGTATCGGCGGTAACCACGGTGGTGGTGGCCACAATGGCGGCGGCAACCACGGCGGCGGCGGAAACACAGAGCCACCATGCACTACCTCCACGACCAAGAAGCCCACTGGAACCACCACAGCTCCAACCTCCACAGCAACCTCATGCGTCAACCTTGGTTGCTACGCCGACCCCATCGGTCTTCCCTCGCGCGTCCTGACTTTCAACTCCCAGATCAACGAGGATGCCCAGACACCAGAGACCTGCCGTGCCATCTGCCTTGCCGCCGGCCTCAAATACGCCGGCCTCGAGTACAGCTTCGAGTGCTGGTGCGGTGACGTTCTTCACAATGTCTCGCCCCCCGTCATCGACCCATCCAAGTGCACTTTTCCTTGCTCTGGAGACTCATCGAAGACTTGCGGTGGCCAGGAGTATATTGATCTCTGGGACTGCTCTGCTGCCATCCCTACACCACCTGATGTCAATGAGTGCAAGTCACTGGGATGCTACACCGATTCCACCTCCGGACGCACACTGAAGACCTCGGTCGAGGGAGGTGATGCCAACCAGTCCCACGAGACCTGCACCGCTGCCTGTATCGCCCTCGGATTCCGTTTTGCTGGCACTGAGTACGGCCGCGAGTGTTGGTGCGCGGATTCCCTTGCATCTACCGGTATCCCCGCGCCGGATGGAAACGAGCAATGCGATATGCCCTGTGCAGGCAACCCCAGCCAGAAGTGCGGAGGAAAGGACCGCATCAACGTCTATGATTGCCAGTACCCAACCCCGTCCGGAACGGCACCACCTGTGGTAACGGTCGCGCCAACCTCGCCACCTTGCCCGCCGAAATTGGTGTTTGATTTCCACGGGTGCTTTGGAAACAAGAAGAAGGATAGCTTGGAGTTCTGCTATGAGTGGTTGAAGGTTAAGCAGATTGAGTGAGTAGCCCTTTTCATTTTTTCTTCAAGTCGATATAGAGAAACCTACTGACACACCCACCCAGTGCCATCACCACCACAAAGACCATCAAGAACCGCTGGGCCGCCCGCAGCCTCGGTGACAAGGGTCCCTTCGGCAACTACGGTGGAAGGCTGGGTAACTCGCGCTGCAAGTCCTTCTTGCCCAAGTGGCCGAAGCTCAAGGACTTCCAGGACGACGAGATCGAGCGCGCTTGCCGTTGCCATGTCGGACAGTGGTGGCAAGCACCAGTGGTGACCAAGACGGTTTACCATTGAATGTCATATTAGGAAGGTGCGAAGTAAGGGATGTTGATAAGAGGGAAGGAACGATGGAAGAGAAAGTGGAAGGTGCGATTAGGAAAAGGCGGCAGGGAAGGAGCGATGAACAAGGCGTAAAAACGGGGCGAAAAAGGGGTTGTTAGTTGGGCTGATATTAATATACTTTCCTTTCGCCAACCTGTATCCATCATTGGTTTTGGTGACTGTTTCTCGATGTCTGTATGCCACAGTTTTCTCATCTGGTAATCATCAGCCTTACGCCCAAGGCTCGGAGAATATCTCCCCGATCTCCAAGTGTCCGTCCCGACGCCGACCACCCCACAACGGCTCGCCGCCCCCACCAACCGGCACTCAACCACCGAGTTCGCCGTGATCTAGGCGCATTGTTCCTCCGTTGAGCCCAGCCCCTATACAGCCCGGTCCAGCCGGCGAGTTTAGGGTTAGCAGTTGTGATAGTGTCATCATTAGCAGTCTTGGTATTGTTAGTAGGATTATAAATGTTCCACTGTAATGTTATAATAGCGCTAGGAGCCTATGATCAACGCCCGTGCTGACCACTTTCGCCACTGAAACATCGTAGGGGATCGGGTCGTGATCCAACGGTCAACGGTCCAACGGTCCAAAAGTAATCTTATTTCACCTTCTTTGGTCTTTTCCCGTCTTCCTTCTTGATGACCTCGTATGGCGCGTTGGCCAAGACTGGAATATTGAGAATAATTGGAGATATAAATGGGGCTGTGAAGGGATTGCGCGGCTTTCTGTTATGCAGGGTGAAGGGTTTGTTTACGGAGGTATTATAAGCTTTTTGTTTGCGGCGGTATTTTATCATTTATTTATGGATTTTGTGCACTCACAAGCAAATATCTCGTAAGGCTGAGCCAATAAGCCAAAAACACATCGTTCTATCGGCGGTCGGAGCCGGAGGTTCACGGGGGCCGAGGCGAGAAAGTTGCAGAAAATAGAAAGAGCTTGTCGGAACCACAACATCCCACTTGGAGCTCCAGTATTATTTCACTATTTTGCACCGAGTTTTCGTCTCTCGGGTACTCCTTATAGCGCCGTGCCTGGATAAGGTGTTTATTCATCGATTATGGACGAATTATGCTTCGGGAATGCTGCATAAGATCGGTGTGAGACGGCCGTCGAGACATCCGTGGGTGGTGGCGGACCGTTCTATGACGACATGCCTTATAGCTAAAGTCCACCGAGGTGTCCGCGCCGAGCGATCTTTGGATCCAGGGCGGCCAGGGCCAATCCCATGCCGTCAATTGCGGGGATCGGCATTGTTTAGAGCGGAATGGGAATTCTGTCTCTGGCAATGATATAGGAATGATGGTTCCCCCCGTTGGAGAGGGGAAAGAGGAGAAAGCTCTATTCCCCAATTCCCATCTTAACGTCTCCAACTACTGAAGGAGCTGTAATGAGGATTTTTTTATGCTTCATATACTGAATTGAACACACACATTGAGCGTTTTGAGAGCAACTAGATTCTCACTGCCGTAATGGCTTCCAACGGCCTCCCGACGCCTCACCATGGGCTCGATGACGCAAAGGCTGGAGGGATCATACCCGGCCAATCGAGCGTATATACAGGCGCAGAGGGCACGCCCGCGCCTCTTGAATATGAGGAGGCCGACCTTGACGATGTAGACATCGACGATGACGAACGTACTCAGTACGCGCCGCTGCGGCCTACCGCCACAACCGCCACGATGCGTGCACGCCGTGAGAGCGGCGTCGTCGACCCTGTTCGACCAAATGACCGCGACGAGCTGCACCGTATTGCTTCTACGCTCTCGCGTAAGGATACATATGCGGAGCTCGGGCCTGGAGATGCGGCGTTGGACCCATCTTCCCCAGACTTTGACGCTTATAAATGGGCGCGCGTGATGGTGCGATTGGGCTCCGAGAAGGGAATCGCGCAACGCAAGGCGGGAATTGTATTCAAGGACCTTAGGGTGACTGGTGCAGGAAAGGGGTTGATGCTCCAGAACACTGTTGGATCGCTGCTAGCGACGCCATTGAGGTTGGGCGAGGTATTTGGGAAGGGGAAGGAGAAGGTCATTCTTAATCACTTTGAGGGTGTTGTTAAGCCCGGAGAGCTGTTAGTTGTTCTCGGACGACCTGGAAGCGGTTGCTCCACGCTACTGAAGACGTTGATGGGTGAGACGAAAGGTTTGAGAGTTGATTCGGGCTCAGTTATCCATTACGATGGTATCCCGCAAAACCTCATGACCAAGCACTTCAAGGGAGAGCTCGGCTACAACCAAGAAGTCGACAAGCACTTCCCCCATCTTACTGTCGGCGAGACACTCACCTTCGCCTCCCGCGTCCGAACCTCCCAGGCCCATGTCACGGATCTCACCCGTGAAGAACGCGCCGACCACATGGCCCGCGTCATCATGGCCGTCTTCGGTCTATCACACACCTACGATACCATGGTCGGCAACGAGTATGTTCGCGGCGTCTCAGGTGGTGAGCGCAAACGTGTTTCCATCGCCGAGATGGCCCTCGCCCGTGCCCCTATCGCTGCTTGGGATAACTCCACCCGCGGTCTCGACGCTGCCACCGCCCTCGAATTCACGCGCGCCCTGCGCATGAGCAGCAACCTGACAGGCGCGGCGCATTTGCTTGCCATCTACCAAGCCAGTCAAGCCATATATAATGAGTTCGATAAGGCAGTTGTGCTGTACGAGGGAAGACAGATTTACTTCGGCCCCTGCGAGCACGCCAAGCAGTACTTCCTCGATATGGGTTATGAGTGCCCACCCAGACAAACTACGGGAGATTTCTTGACCTCCGTAACGAACCCTGTTGAGCGTCGCGCGCGCGAAGGATTTGAGGGTCGGGTGCCCCGCACACCCGAGGACTTTGAAAAGTACTGGCGGAACAGCGCGGCCTACGCTGCGCTACAGACCGAGATCAAGGAGCACGAGGCGGCGCATCCTATGGGTGGCCCTACGCTCCAGGAGTTCTACGAGAGTCGCAAGGAGATGCAGTCGAAGCACCAGCGCCCCAAGTCGCCGTATACGGTCAGCATACCGATGCAGATCAAGTACTGCACGAAGCGGGCGTACCAGCGGCTGTGGAACGAGAAGGCATCGACAATGACGGCTATCCTTGGTCAGACTATCATGGCACTGATTATTGGAAGTATTTTCTACAACACCCCGCATAACACGCAAAGCTTCTTCCAGAAAGGCGGTGTACTGTTTTTTGCGGTTCTTCTTAATGCGCTGATGGCTGTCACGGAGATCAACAAGCTTTACGAGCAACGTCCAATCGTATCTAAACAAGCATCCTACGCCTTCTATCATCCGTTTGCAGAGGCTATGGCAGGCGTGGTGTCAGATTTACCGGTCAAATTTCTCATCTCAACTTGTTTTAACGTTATATTGTACTTCCTCGCAGGACTGCGGCGAACGCCAGGGCAATTCTTCATCTTCTTCCTGTTCAACTTCGTCGCCATCTTCACGATGAGTATGATATTCCGTACTATCGCAGCTACCACAAAGACAGAAGCCCAGGCCCATGCGATAGCTGGTGTCCTGGTCCTTGCCATCGTCATCTATACCGGTTACGTTATTCCAAGCCCGCTCATGCACCCCTGGTTTAAGTGGATCATGTACCTGAACCCGATTCAGTACACCTTCGAAGCACTCCTTGTCAATGAACTGCATGGTCAAGACTTTGATTGTTCACAGCTTGTTCCTGCCTACCCTGGCCTCTCGGGGCAGACCTTTGTCTGCGCGACCGCCGGCGCTATCCCCGGCCAACGCACTGTCAGCGGTGATCGCTTCCTCGCTGCCTCATACGAATACAGCTACAGCCACCTGTGGAGAAACTTTGGTATCCTGATGGCGTTCACTATCTTTTTCTTCTTTACCTACATGCTTGCCACCGAGTTCAACAGCAAAACTGAGAGCTCGGCCGAGGTTCTCGTCTTCCGCCGTGGCCACGCACCAAGGCAGATGGTTGAGGGCGAAAAGGGAGGAAACACTGACGAGGAGGTCCAGAACAACGAGGCACTCGCGGCTGGTCGTAATGATGAGGCCGCCGAGGCGCAACAGAATGAAACGGTCAAGGTTCTCGAGCCCCAGACGGACGTCTTCAGCTGGAAGGATGTTTGCTACGATGTCCCTGTCAAGGGCGGTGAACGTCGGCTCCTCGACCATGTCAGTGGCTGGGTCAAGCCAGGTACTCTGACGGCGCTGATGGGTGTATCTGGTGCTGGTAAGACGACTCTACTCGATGTGCTAGCTGGCCGTGTTACTACGGGAGTCATTTCTGGTGACATGTTGGTATCGGGCAAGGCGCGCGACGCATCATTCCAGCGCAAGACCGGCTACGTACAACAGCAGGATCTGCACCTGGAAACCTCGACTGTGCGCGAGGCGCTGCGTTTCTCTGCGTACTTGCGCCAGCCCAAGAGCGTGTCAACTACAGAGAAAGAGGAATTCGTGGAAGACGTCATCAAGATGTTGAACATGGAGGATTTTGCCGAGGCTGTCGTGGGTGTGCCCGGCGAGGGACTCAATGTTGAGCAGCGCAAGTTACTCACCATTGGCGTCGAGCTTGCGGCGAAGCCAGCCCTACTTCTATTCTTGGATGAGCCTACATCGGGACTCGATTCACAATCTTCATGGGCCATTGTTGCATTCCTGCGCAAGCTCGCGGATAACGGACAGGCTGTGCTGGCAACTATTCATCAACCTTCCGCGATTCTGTTCCAAGAGTTCGATAGGCTCCTATTCCTCGCAAAGGGCGGCAAGACCGTCTACTTTGGGGATATTGGAAAGAACTCGGAAACTCTGCTTAACTACTTTGAGAGCAACGGCGCACCGCAGTGCGACCCAGAGGACAACCCCGCGGAATACATGCTCACCATGGTTGGCGCGGGTGCTTCTGGACATGCAACACAGGACTGGCACGAAGTTTGGAAAAAGAGCGACGAATCCGTTGGCGTCCAGCGCGAGCTCTCACACATCAAGTCCGAGATGGGATCTCAGCCTTCGCATGAATCTGAAGATTCGCACGGCGAATTTGCTATGCCATTCTCGACGCAGCTGTATCACGTAACAAAGCGCGTCTTCGCACAATACTGGCGTACCCCAGGATACGTGTACAGCAAGTTCTTTCTCGGAGTCGTGTCGGCTCTGTTTATTGGATTCTCCTTCTACCACGCAGACGCATCTATGCAAGGTCTGCAGAATATCATCTTCTCGATCTTCATGTTGACGGCCATTCTGTCGAGTCTTGTGCAGCAGATCATGCCGCGCTTCGTTCTCCAGCGTGACCTGTACGAGGTGCGAGAGCGCCCTAGCAAGGCTTACTCCTGGGTGGCTTTCATCACCGCCAACATCCTCGTCGAGATCCCCTACCAGATCCTCCTCGGTATCATGGTCTTCGCCAGTTACTACTACCCCATCTACACGCTCGGCGGATTCCAGTCATCCCAACGCCAGGGTCTTATCCTGCTCTACTGCATCCAGCTCTTCATTTTCGCAAGCACGTACGCTCAATTGCTCATCGCTGCTCTCCCTGATGCCGAAACCGCAGCTCGCATTTCAACCCTTCTCTTCTCTCTCATCCTTACATTCAACGGTGTTTTCCAGCCACCACAAGCTCTCCCAGGCTTCTGGATTTTCATGTATCGCGTCTCCCCGTTTACGTACCTCGTTTCGGGTATCGTGTCCACCGGTCTCCACAACCGCAAGATTGTTTGCTCCGAGCGCGAGTTGGCCGTGATGCAACCCCCGTCTGGCATGTCATGTGGCGATTATCTCCAGAAATACGCCTCCGCGGCCCATGGTCAAATTATCAACGCGTCGGCCACGTCGAACTGCCAGTACTGCCCACTTAGTATAGCAGATCAGCAGCTGGATACGAATGGAATCAGGTGGAGTGAGCGCTGGAGGAATTTCGGCATTGTGTGGGCCTACATTATCTTTAACATCTTCGGGGCTGTGGCGCTGTACTACTTGTTCCGCGTGCGGAAGAGCAGTGGCAGGACCAAGATGGCTATTGAGAAGGTCAAGGGAATGTTCAGTGGTAAGAAAGATAAGGGGGAGAAGGTTGAGCAGGTTGATGCTGGCGCGCAGAATGGAACGAAGGAGGTTGCTGCCGAACCCCTGTATAACGAGCCAGGGGCTGCTCCTGCCGAAGCAAGGGCTTTATAGAAGCCGTTTTTATTTTATTTTATTTGTCTTGGAGTGGATTGTTTAAGAAGTAGTCTAATGTTGTGGAGGTTGAGTGTAGGGAATGGATTGTAAGGACGTGGCCAGAACATATATACATACATACTACCTAATATCAATTAGAAGTTTCTTTATCAGTAGAATTACACTTGTTGCCCGAGCTAAACTTCTACGACTAATGTGTAAAATTCTGTATATGACTTGCTTTTGACGGCTGCCCTAGCTGCGGAAATCAACATCTGTGCAAGGACGACATCATAGCGCAACAGACTGAAATTGCCATCCGCACATCTTCTTCATTCTCTCCCTACCAGTCAAATGTGCTAATATACACCTTATTCCCCCATCGTCACAACAACACAGATTCTACCCCCCCACGACACCCGCTCCAAACCACCCAAGCTCCCTAATTATCACAGCCCCATGCACGCATCGCCAGCAAACGAAAATGCCCTACTGCACAAGAAATCATATACCATATACATCTCGCCCACTGGGTATACCGCCCCCCACTACCTAGCAAAAACCTTCACGACGCCGTCACCCCCACCACTTACAACCCATCGTCCGTCCTGACTCCATACTACACTGCAAACTCCCTCTCCGCGCATGAGACGGTGACTTGTCATTTCCTGCGCACAGGCACGCTTCTCGAGTGACCAGAATCGCAAAGATGCGTCGTGGCCACCTGATACGAGCTCGCGTCCGTCAGGGGACATTGAGAGGCACGAGATCGCAGCTGGGTGAGCGAGCATGTTGTATGTACATTGGCCTATCCAACGTTAGTATGGGTCACATCAAGGGGCTGACAGACAAAGAAATAGGAAACGGGAAAAGGAAAACATACCACTGTTAGCATCGAAGAAGCGGATATACCGGTCTTCGTGTCCACTAATGACCGTCCCCTCAATACCAGCCTGCGATCCCGTGGCACCACCGACAACCACGTTGTCGTCTTCCGACAGGCCACGTGCAGCATCAAACGTGAGCGATGAGTCGAGCCCGGTTGTCGTAGCCACAACAGCATTCACACCAGTCGCTGTGGTGCCGTCATATGTCTCGAGGCTTGCCATAGCAGCCATTTCCTCTCCGGTGCGCGTGTCGTACACCAAAACTGCGGCATCGCTATACGAGACACAGAAGCTCTCGCCACGCGGTCCGAGACTAGCAATGGAAGTTGGGCTTGCGGTGCTGTTTTCACGAGAGATGCTGTGGACGAGGGTATAGTTGAACGGGCTGGTAGAGGCAACACTTGGCTGTGGCGAGGTTGGGAATGCTGAGCCGGAACTCATCGAGTTACCACGTTGGCGTCCCGTGCTGCGGCGCCCAGTGCTGCCGGACGGTGACATCAACGATGGTGGGGCGGAGACGGACCATACCTTCACGGTGCCATCTGCAGACCCAGAAGCAAGCAGAATGCGGTCCGCGGGGCCATAGGCGTTATTCTGACCAAATATGGCACCGCATGTGGTCGGGAGAACGCAGACAGCCCAGACGGCGTCAGTGTGACCGTCGAGAACGGCCTTGGGGTCTACACGGCCACGCTCCCACACACGAATCGACGCATCTTGGCCACCGGAAAAGACCCAGCCGTCACCTTGAGCCCGTCCGCCGCTCGCAAAGTTTGCGGACGGGAAGTAGGATGTGAGGCACATGACTGAGCCATTGTGGCCACGATGTGTGAAGTAGGGTTGGATATCGAGATCGTTTGCGCCGCTGTGGATTCCATTTTCGTACCGAGCTGGGATGATCCATCGTTTCACGACCCCATCATCGCCAGCCGTGCACAGCTCTGGTTCACCTGGGCTGCCGCCGCCAGTGAATATGACCGATCGCACGACATCCAGATGACCTCTAAGACCGAAGCGAACCTTGAAGTTACCGTCTACCTTTTGTGCAACCCCAAGGCTCAGTTGCTCGCCATCTGCACTCTTCCTGCGTGAGCCTGAGCTTCGCCTCCTCTGCGCATTTCTCTTTGGCGACTTTGGCAGTTCCTGTGGTGCAATTGGGAAGGCATCGGTGTCTGGTCTCGATGGCATAACCTTGATCTCAGGTGCAGGGAAATCAGAAGTTTCGCCGAAATCCCAGCCGTCTGCCTCTGTCTGGCCCTCCTTTTGTGACTCTACAGTCTCTTTCTCCGTTGGCCTGGTATAGTTGTCCAAAGCATGGTTGGCTTGAGCAACTTGGTCTTCCTCTACTGGCTGACTTTGTTGGAATTGGTTCTGGTATTGCTCTCGCACGGGTTCCTGTTGATATTGGTCGCGTACCATGGGAATGGCCTGTGCGTCATTACTTCGCAAGGGCAAGTTCTGCTGGGGCTGCTGGTTGGCTTGCTCAGACTGTCGCGCAATATCGCGCATGCTTGGCTTTGGCAGATACATCTCCTCTAGGGCCTGCTGGCTGCGTGCCAATTGTTCCGCCTGGCTAATTTCTTCGAGGCCCACGTTATGCTGTGCCTGGGGCTCGCGCGGGGGTTGGGGATTGGATGGCGAGACCATGAGATATGTGAACTCGTTCGCACAGCCGTCGAGGTAGGTTTTCAAGCCCGAGCGGTCCGGGTCCTCCTCCTTATCGGCATCGCCTGGTTGCTGGACTGCGAATGACGCGCTCGGCTTCTCAGGTGCAGCTACAGAGATGTCAGCAAATTGTGTGGTGGCTCCGAATTCAGAAGACATACGCCTATTGTGAGACTTCGATTTTGAAGCTTCGGTGGATTCACCCTCCTTCGCTTCCTCTGAGACCCCATTGGCCGTCTTCTCCTTCTTGCGCTCGGCCGCAAGTGCTTTTTCTAGCATCTTGACATATTTTCTCAAGCCCTTCTGTTGTACATCTGATCTCCGCCCATTTCCCTCCAACGACGCGATGCGCACCCTCATCTCCTGGCGCTCAATCTCCCATCCGTTGCGATCTCTCTCGTGGCGATGCCATTCGGTCTGGAGGAATCGCATTACACCTGGATACCTTCCGTCAGCTGGGGAACTCTGCTTTCGCCATTTCTGCAGCTCCTACCTTGCAGAGTATACTCGGTGCCCTGGGGCTGGTTGGACTGGCTGCTGCCATCTCCATTGCCGCCATTGCCTCCTAAGCCCTGGGGTCCCTGCCACGCCATCGCACTGCAACTCTACTCCTCAAACGCGCTTCGTAGAAGCTGCTTTCACGGGTAGACACCTTATATAAGATTCGAATCGTCGAACATCGGCTGCGAAACGCGGAATATCACAGCTTCGTGTGTCAGGGGACGGGAAGCTGGTTGTCGTCGGCCTCAATTTCTCTCAGCGCATAGTGGCTGAGAGAATGAGAAATGGTGAGAAGTAAAAAAAGTATTTCGACGCCCAGAGACTCTGGTTTGGGCGTGGATATATTCGTTCAAAGAAAGATTCGTTGGCGCCCTGATGTTGGAGATTCTTCCAAGGCGTCGTTGAGCTTCCAGTACGGGAGATGATCGTTTGGGTGGTGATCTTTGTGCCTGAGGCGGCAATTGCTTTGTCCTCGATTGCCAATTTGTCCTACCCACGTGACAGCTACAATTATAGAATCACCGTGCTCCGTGCCCTGACAGAACACGTGATGTCTAAAACACAAAGAGTACAAAATAACGCGTACCCTGCAAATAAGTCCAAATCGGATAGGTGAGCACGTGATGTGCCGCGTTAATTCTACGTCTACCTGGTGCGAAGCGTTTCTGTGGATACATTTCCATATCTCCAACTCCTTAATCCCCCCCCCAAGCTCTTCCCAACTCCATCATCGCCGTCGCACCCCTCTACGCCGTCGCCGACTATCTCCTTCGTCAGATAAATATATCTTTTGACTCTCGTCCGGTTCATCCGCAGCACTCGTCGCAATGGGTATCAGTCCGCAAATGTAGGGTTCTCCAATTTTCCCCCCCAATGCGCCTTGCGTAATGTAAATACTGACACAGCGCCATCCAGCTCCAACCTGGTCATCATCCTTGGGATGATGCAGGTCTCCAAGAAGGTCGATTTTGAGAACCCAGATGTCCTCAACATTGTCCGTGGAGTGTACATTGCATCCAATGTGATCATCGCCATGGTGTACTTGTACGTCCAGTCGCAGATCAACAAGAAGAAGGGTAAGTTACTTTGCCCTATATACCACATATCATGTGTAGCCCAATACCAAGAGGATGCCCTTGCTGACCCCATTTCGCAGACCTTAGGACTCTCAAGTACGTCGAGCCGGCCGCCATGGGATCCACCGAGGAGCCGAAGCTTGTCACCACGACCGTCCACGCATACGATATCCAGCAACTCCGCGCTCTGTTCAAGTCGCAGCTGATGGGCGTTGGCATGATGTGCGTGATGCACTTGTACATGAAGTACACGAACCCGCTCCTGATCCAGTCCATCATCCCGCTCAAGGGCGCCTTCGAGGGCAACCTCGTCAAGATCCACCTCTTTGGACAGCCAGCTGAGGGTGATCTCAAGAGACCTTTCAAGGCCGCGGCTTCGTTCATGAGCGCCCTTCAGCAGGGTGGCGAGCCGGCGAGCGACAAGAAGGCAGTCGAGGCTGCCGAGAGAGCTGGCCGTGGTGGTGCCAAGGAGGAGTAGAGGGTTGTAGACGTGGGGATTGGGATATAGACTGGTATTGAGGCTGGGACGTTCATAATGGTTTTGGGGCCTTCGCAGTAGCATTTGTACAGTACGATGTCATAAAATTAACGATCACTGCGGGATGGATAATACTAGAAGTCTTTCTCACGCCGACCATCATGATTTTTCTTCGGCGAGACCATCTACCGGAGGCATATGATTAGAGTGAAGCAGTTTAATATGTTCATCATAATGCGATGAAGTAATTATAATATTATGTTATTACTGTCCCAAGGCTGATAGTTAGCCTCTTGCCCACGACCATGTTGCCTTCGGGATGATCGGCGTCCGCCCTCACAGCCGCGTGAGTCAATGTGCCGCCACCCTCAGCCTCGCCGAAACATGAACCCCGAAACCACATCCTAAACTCAACTTCCCGGCTGCACAACACCATACATAACAGTATAATCACCCCATATACTAACCCTGCTATGGCCGATCCATCAAGACCCTCAACTCCTCCGCCCGCCTCCTCCAACCCTCCCCAAC
>JPJU01002166.1:0-44952 GCA_000750735.1 Pseudogymnoascus sp. VKM F-4246
AGTGTCAGACAAGCATGCCCGAAGGAAGCTTGGCGTACCTCAGCACCTTGCGCCAAATGGCTTCGTAGTTTAGCGTAAGCGCCAACTCCTTAATCCCCCCATTTCTTGGATGAGTGACAGGTCTGGTCCTTTTCTACTCTGTGTTGTGCTTCCTTTGTGTTCAGTCCGGTTGCTTCGATCTCGTCACGAACTCCATAGCGACGATGAAGTCGGTTGTCACCGCTTCGCTTTTGGCGCTCGTTCAGCTGGGTGCTGTTGACGCCGTCGCATCTTTTCTGCCGACACAATTCAATGGGTGGTGGTGGCAGTCAGGTAAGACCGTAATATCCCATTGTCGCAAGTTCGCCGTCTAACCTATTCCTCCAGCGCTCACCGTCAAGGACCGTCTCTATATCGATGGCGGCGAGGTCTATTCACTGACGAAAGGCGGGGACTATTTATCTACTATTGTGATCGACCTCAAAAATTCGTGGACAACATCGACCCTTTCGGGAACAGGATACGCAAGAGATAGAAGCTTCGCTAGTGCTCGACGCCCACAACTCTTTTATGATGAGTCCCACGACATGGTCTACAGCCAGGCCGGTCAGGTCTACGGCTTGCTCGAGAAACCCGCCGGACTCTTCTCATATGCGGCACCTCAGGTCTGGGGTTTTAAGCCGGATGACAAGCCGGACGGGACGGTGACCTGGTCGGAACAGTACTCCAAGGAGCTCACGCCCACCTACCCCTACGTCTCGAGCGTTGAGAACGCGCTCTGGGCCAGTACGGAGAAGAAGCATTACAGTCTCGGCGGTTCAATCGGCTTCCTTTTCAACGCCTCAGACCCCAGCTCCCGCGGTGAGCTTTCGATGAACCAATTCCTCATCTACGACTATGAGGCACAAACGTTCGAGAATAAAACGCATCCAGCGCATTACATCCAAGGCGGGGCGCAGTATGTCCCCTCGTACGGTGAGGAGGGTGTCCTCATTTTCTTCGGGGGCAAGACTCCTACCGATCGGAATGTGGCGGACGATAATCTCGCCGACACGGGCATTATTCTGGTCTACGATATCCATAATGATAAATTCTACAACCAGAGCGCTACAAATGCTCCAGTTGCGAGATTCAACCTGTGCTCTGTGGGAGCGGGCAATGCGGGGAATAATTCATATGAAATGTATGTCAGAATTCCAATTCAATAAGCCCCAGCTAACAACTTCAGCTTCATGTACGGCGGCACAACAGACAAGAATAACACCAACAATGCGGTCGAGATGAGCAAGGTGTTTATTCTCAGTCTGCCTTCTTTCCATTGGATCGAGGCCCCCGAGCCAGCCGACACCTGGCGCACCGACCACTTCTGCGAAACCATCGCCCCCTCGTCCATTGGGAAGCACAACAGGCGACAGATGGTCTCCATCGGCGGTATACAGGATCCAAGCCCTAACGGTGTAAAAGCAGCCGACACTCAAGATGTGTGGACCTCGGGTATGAAAGTCCTGGACCTCACAGCTCTGACGTGGGGCGATCAGTATCGTGCAGACGCGAAGGCGTACGAGAGATCAGACGTCGTTAACAAGTACTACAACGAAAACGACGGCTACCCGGAGGTCTGGGGCGATCCAGCATTGGAGGCCATTTTCAAAACCGACCGCTCTTTGAAGGTCACAGCGACGCCCACGGGAACTGGAAGTAATGCGGATCCCACCTCGCCTGGAGCCGACGGGTCCGGGACTGGGACGCCAGGCTCAACAACAGGCGAAAAGAAGTCTGTAAACACCGGTGCTATTGCAGGTGGTGTCGTCGGTGGCGTCGCTGGTCTTGCTCTCGTCGGATTGGCAGCGTTCTTCTTGAGGAGGCGGTCACAACAAAAGGACCAGACGTACAGCAGCGCAGCAAATAACCCACAACTTCGCACTGAGGGCCCGACGGAGATGCCGGTGGGCTACAAGGATGAACCGAAGGCCGAGTTGCCTGTCCAGGAGGTCTACAGGAGCGAACTTCCGTGATGCTCCCGTGTGTGAGTTTTGGGTTAGGTGTAGGACGTGGACCTCTGGCTAGGGGTAACGGCGCGGTTTCAAGGTTTAAACGCTATTTAAACGTTTGGGTAGAGTGCATAGCATGTTGTTCTAGTCCACAGATGTCATAGTAATTCATATCTAGTTTACATATGTTTCATGGTTCGGCCCCTTTGTTGCACATAACATACATACATACTCTTGCGCTCCATTTGGTACCAAAATATACAGGGGAGATATTCTTAAGATCAGGACATAGATTCCCATGCTAAAAGAATCCAACGGAACATTCCTGTGGCGTAAAGTCCAAGTGAATAAGGCTGAGGCTTACATTTCGAGAATCATTATCCAGGGGACCCTTTGTCCCGGGCTCGTTATTGCTGGCTGTTCCTTCATTAAGGCACTCGTTTGGAGTGAGGAAAATATTTTTTACAGCATATTCCGTGGTGTAATTCACCCGTTATTTCTACTGCGGTGGACGTGGTAAAAAATATCCTACCTGACAAATACTGCAATTATGATGCCTTTTCTCATACAAGGCCCCTTGAGGCTATTTACCGCAAAACAAGGCGGTATCAGGATATTGGTCGGTATATTGTCTTTTTATATCCTTCACTGGTATTTATTTTTATTTTTATGTTACTTTTGGTTCGACAAGGGCAGAGTTCACTGTATGTGGTCGCTATTTTTTTCCTTTAAAAAAACAAATTGGGATTTAAAACAAATCAGTCCTTTTTTCCCCATCGAAAGCTAACAAAACCCATGACGTAAATTAAAACCGCAGGACAATATCGTTCAAATCACCATTAAGATCACGCATTGGAAAGTCATAAATAATATTGGTCATAACAGATTTCATTTTGATTCATGTAGTAAAAGGGGTCCTAAACTTCATTGCACATCTGTATTACTTACCGGCGACGATCGATGAAAAACCATGATATACACCGGGGTCCCGAGAGGAGGTAAAAACAAACTATGGAAACAGGAAAACGCCACTGGCGACTAGCCAGAAACTTTGGGAGCCGTCTAACGCCACAGGTAAAAACTTTTTTGGAATAGCCCTCAAGAAGCCCACAGGAAGCTCGATCCCATTCAAGATGCCCCCAGAACGGGGGCATAAGGATGTTCGTCTCGACTTCGTAGTATTCAAAAGCCCACGTTTCTGGTCAAAATGCCCACAAAAGCCAACTAGGAACAGCCGTCATTGTCATGTCAAAAGCCACTGGTGTCACTTCCGAAGAAGCTTGATCTCAAAGCCACAGCTCCCATAAGGGAGTATAAGTCTAGAGCGGACAACCCACAAAGCCAACGAACCACAAGCCAACGTGTCAAAGTATCTCAAAAGGAGCCCTCAGTCCTGTGCAGCAATTATGTGCATCGTCCAAAGCAGATCGACATTTAGAAGGTCTGCTTCTTGCCAGAGAAGTCGCCGAAGCCGCCACGGTTGGTGCTGCCACCACGACCGCCACCACGTCCACCGCGTCCACCACGGTCGCCGAAGCCACCGCGTCCACCGCCACGTCCACCACCACGTCCGCCACGGTCACCGAAGCCACCGCGTCCACCGCCACGTCCACCACCACGGCCACCGCGTCCACCACCGGCATCGCGGTCTGGGCGGGGAGTAGCGTAATCGAGGCGAACTGGGCGTCCACCGACGTCAGCACCCATCATGTTCTCCATGGCGTTCTTGGCATCCTCAACCGAAGAGAAGGTGATGTATCCGAAGCCCTTGGGGTTGCCAGAGTCCCTGATAAAATATTAGTGGGGAGTACTTGTTTTTCTGTACATTGTAACTTACATATCAGTTGGAAGTCTGACGTTCACGACAGTGCCGTGGGCACCGAAAGCCTCGCCGAGCATGTCCTCGTTGGCCTCAAAGGCGATGTTGCCGACGAAGAGGGTGTCGGACTCTGGGTTCTTGGCATCACCGTAGGTCTGGGCGCGGGCGTTGGCGCGGTCCTTTGGTGCGGCGTTGTCACGGGGAGTGGAGAAGTCAACGTTGGCCTCGCGACCATCGATGAGAGCACCCTTCTTGGCCTTGAGGGCGGCGGCGGCATCGGCAGAGTTGGAGAACTCAACGTAACCGAAACCCTTGGAGCGACCAGACTCGCGGTCGGAGATGACGCGAGCGCCAGTAATCTCACCGAACTCCTCAAACTCGCGGTACAACCACTCGTCATCAATGTTCCAGCTCAAGTTACCAACGAACAGGTTCTTGGATCCGGTATCCTCGACCTCAGTCTTGGACTTCTTGGCGGCGGTCTCCTCCTCCTCGTCGTCGGCCTTGCGCTTCTTGGATGGCGCGGCCTCCTCGGTGCTCTCCTCCTCAGAGTCCTCGGAGTCGTCAGAGTCATCAGAGCCCTCCTCGGAGTCGCTGTCGGAAGAATCGGAACCAGACTCCTACAAAGATCAGCTTGCGTCCACGTTAAAAACTGTACTGGCGAAGACTTACAGTTGCCTTTGCGACGGCCTTGGCAGTTCCGTTCACGGCGGCCTTTGCGGCCTTGACAACCTTGGCTGGGGCGGTCTCCTCCTCGCTGTCGGAAGAATCGTCACTGTCGCTCTCCTCGGTGGCGGCGGCGGGCTTGGAATCATCAGAATCAGAATCAGATGATCCATCCTCGCTTTCGCTGGATGAGGATGAGTCAGAGGAATCAGAGGTAACTACCTCTTTCTTGGCAGCGCCGTTGGTCTTCTTGACCTCGACCTCAGACTCGGACTCGGATTCGGACTCGGAGCTGGCAGACTCAGAGTCGGAAGACTCAGATGGTGGTGCGGCCTTCTTGGACTTCTTGGAAGGGGTAGCCTTTGCAACGACCTCCTTGGCGGCCTTCTTGCTCTCGACAACTGGTGCCTGTGATGGTTTAGTGATTGATCCAGATTGAACATTGGAGAGTTTGTATTACCTGAGACTTGACCTTGCTGGTCTTGGTATCCTTAGATTTTCCCATTTTGTATGATTTGTGTAGGATGAAGGGTGATTGGGGGAAAAGATAGAATTTATGAAGGACGGAAGGGGTGGTTGAGAAGAAGGTGGTAAGAGGTCTGGTATTTGTACTCAGATAGAAAAAAGATGGCGGGCGGGTTCACGGTCCAACAGAGAAAATCTCTTAGCGCCCCCGATAACAAAAATTTATGCGGGCAGGTTTTCTGCCGCAGGGGGCTCTTGGCGGTGAAGAAATACACTAGGCTGTATTAGAACAAGCGCATTATCGACGTGCCGACCTCACAACTCGGAAGTGGTGAGAGCTTCACGTATCTATCCAAACAGCTCGACCAACGGTGAAGTCTTGGGAACAAACGTCGCAGTAGACATCTCGGATATTCAATCGCCTTGCCTCTACCAACCGCATTGTTCTGCGCACCCTCATCCGCTTCCAATGGCGCCCACTCCAGAGTCAGCCGCGTTCCTGGCAAAGAAGCCAACCGTCCCAGCGAGCTTCGACGGTGTCGACTACGATGACACGCCACGATTGAAGCAAGCACAGGATGCCATTTTGCGCGAGCAGTGGGTTAAGAGCATGATGGCACGTCTCGTCAGGGAAGAGATGGGGAAGTGCTACTACCGCGAGGGAGTCAACCACCTCGAGAAGTGTGGAGCGTTAAGAGGTAAGGATACCCGGAACCCAATTCATTTATCTACATTTTTTTGCAGTGGCTAGGAATAAATATTGGTTTGGAAATGGAAACTAATTGAACATGGCAGAGCGATATTTCGAGCTGCTCAAAGAGTCCAAGGTCCGCGGTTACTTGTTCGAGCAGCAGAACTACATCCCCGAGAAATAGATGGAGACGGATACGAATAGAGGACGGGAATGCGAGGAATTATGGCCTACCATTGAGGCAAAGTCAATGGCAAGGGAGGAGAATGCCAGAGTGGAGGGTGGGCGGTAAAGTGCGTACGGGCATCTTGGGGCCGTAAACTGCTGTGAGAATCGCTGCAGTTGTATATAGTACGAAATGTACAAAATTAAATCAATTCCCGAATTAAACCCTAGCATGATTAATCAATGAGTGAGCTGTTGCGACTCCAATCATAAGATGGTCGTCGTGGACTGGTGGTTTCTCGGCTTTTGATATTGCGTCTTTGGTGTATCTTGGCAGCCGCAATAAACTTCTATCCCATTAATCTACAGCTCCTCTCCATCGCATCGGAATTCACCAGCGAAACGACATCACCATGATTTGTAGCCGCTGCCTCCACAGGGCGTCAGCTCTACCGCAGCGCATACAGCACACATTCTTACGCTCCCTTACAAACTCTGCCAGCAGCGCCGTACCTGCGACCCCCACAGGACCAACAATCTCGACTCCTCTACCTCCTAAGCCGAAGGCAAAAGCCAACATACCGGTATCAGCCGCGCCGGCCGGGACGATATTGAAGGGGTTAAACTATTTAAAGGGCAGAGATGATCCAACGGCACTTGCTGAGGAGGAGTACCCAGAGTGGTTGTGGAAATGCCTAGAGGTGGACAAGAAGGGCAAGGCCGGGGACGAGCTTGAGGGGGATGAGTTCTGTATGTCTATGCCACAGTGAACCCGCACACGATATCATCGAGCTAACCTCCAACCTTTTACAGCTAAATCCAAAAAGACCCGTCGTTTAGTTGCGAAGAGGCAACGGAAGCTTGAAGCCCGCCTGATCGCGTCTGGCGACACCGAAGCCCTCATTCCAAAGGTCCCGTTGCAACAGCAGACAATTGATCTACCGTCCAATGAGCAGGGGAGCGTGGAGGGTGCTTTGGATGCTGTATCAAAGAGAGATGAGCTGACGAAAGCCATGAGGTCCGAGAGGAGAGCGAAGATCAAGGAGACCAACTTCTTGAAGGGCATGAACTAGTCACATGGGCTTGGCTGTAACAACATTGTGGAAATTTTGTATTGTATATTTCGAGGGATAGACAGGATATATCAGAATTGAGAGAGCGCATATCACTGCAAGTCTGGCATTATTACATGTGGGGATTAAGTTTGTTCATGTGTTCCTGTGCCCCTTGCCACGTTATAAATACTTTCCGTTCCTAGCTAACAGTTCCGTTACGCCCATTGCCACAATCAAATTACAGCCCCCCCTCCACCCCCAGGGTATTTATAACGCCAGCTTGCTTCCGTTTTATATGTCATGTCCAACCCCATTCTAATCTTCATCTCCTTCCCCAATCGCAGATTTCTTTAGCTGTAATTCAGCCTTGACCTTCTCGATATTCCCCTTGATTCTCGTTTTTAGAATTGGGTTGACCTGCATCTCCCATGATGACTGTAAGCTTGCCAGTTGCTTCTCCATTTCGGCAATATCCTCCTTGGCTCCTTGGAGCTGTGCCAACCTGGTACGCTCGTCATCGTCGATCTCGTCGCCAGAACCACCGTCTGCGTCGTCGTCTTCCACACTAGCATCAGACGATTCATCACCGCTATCTCCATTCACATTGCCGCTTGCATCCGGCGTGCCACTTGCAACCGTTGCAATCGGGGTTTCAGCGATGGCGTTGGACGCGGGTGTTCCAACATCAAACTCGGCCTCGAAAGCAGCTTCCAAATCAGCCTCCAGGTCGGCATCAAGGTCATGCTCCTCTCCTTCCTCTTGTTTAGGCACGCCGTTTCCATTGATATGACCGTAATATGCAGTGCCATCATCAATATCCCCATCTGCGTCCTCGTCTTCGGAATATCCTTCCTCTTCGTCGTAGGCCAGTGGGCTTCCAAATGAACGACTCCCTTGCCGGCTCTGAACTTCGGGTTCAATGAGCTCATGTCTGATACTTTCTGCCTTTAGATCGGCCTCCAAAAGCTTTTCAACAGCGTCTTCCACGGCTTCAATGGCTGTCCTGCTGATGCGCTTCCTGAACCGGCGCTTCCGAGCAAAGTGCATTGGAGGCGTTAATCCATGGGGATATTGGAAAGTATGGGGATCAATAACTTTTGGTAGATCTATCGTTGCCGCCTCCGCCTCCGTCTTTATTGGCGCAAAGACCAAAAGCATCTGGCAGATATCTGCTGATTTCCACCACCCCCTCTTGTCCCAACTTTTCATGCCTTCAATAACAGAGGGTAGGTCAACTAGGGTCGCTGCGTAATGATGCTTGCGTACTGTTACGATGGCGCGACGTCCTTCTGTGTGAACGAATTTCATCTGGATTTCTGCCCCGTCTGGTCGTGGCAAGCCAATAGTCTTATTCTGGATCGATTCTCGAATATAGTCACAGTCCGGTCCAGGTATCATGCGCAATATAAACTGTTCAACCACAAGGGGGTCTTCTTCTCTGTCGCTGGCCTCGGAGTCATAGCCTTCTCCAAGCGGCCTCTTTGGCGGCTTGCCTTTGAATTTTGCCTTTAAAACAGTTGGAGCCTTCGGGCCTCCCAGACTCAGCTTCAGCTTCTTCGGCGCTCTCTCTGCGATTGCGCGTGATTTGTTATCATCTCCATCGTCCGATTCGTCTTTAATACGTTTGCCATTCTTGTTCGCTGCAGCTTTGGCAGAAGGTTTGGATGCTCGCCCAGCCTTGGTTTTAGGTGGTGGTTTGGCTATGGCCTCGTTTGTAGTTGTTGGCTTTGACCCGCCGCTCACGTTAAATCTGATCTTTGGGGTGGCACTGCTGGGAGTCGGAGTGCCTGCTGTCGATGGGCTCTTTCCCGTGAGGTTGAATCCTGGGGTGGAGCCACCATTATTGATCTTGAGGGTAATCGTGGGTTTCGACATCGTGGTTGATGAAGTCGCAGTATTTCTTTAATGGTGCATTTGGTTGGTTTGGAATGCCCACCAGAGTGTCTTCAGACAGAGGTAGCGTATGGCATAAGAGCGATGTGAATCTGAGGTGGGTGGTTGTTTCCATGAAGTCCGCCACAACTCAAGGTCGCGTCGGGGTTGCGGGTAAATAATGATCCGATGTTCAATACCTGGGGGAAGCTATGTAAATAGTACGAGACAACTCGACAGCTTTGCCCCTCACAACCTGTATATGTTTTCCGCAAACAATGCAAAGTGAAGATTACAGGGCAGATTGAGAATGGCCACGCCTTCACCCCACAAGCCTCGACGCAAGGGGAAGAAAGCAGGCAACGAAGTCTCCTTTGCGAGCAATGTCATCAAACACAGCGCCGGCCGAGTTAAAGACTCCACTGGAAGCCTCTCGACATCGTCTACTGGAATGAAGCCGGCATATCCTCTTGCAGCCTTTATGTGGTCAGCTCGTGGAGGTGTTTCGCAATGGACGGTGCTCCCAATCGTCCTCATGGTCGTAGGAATGATACGCTGGGCGGCAGGACTATGGGGTTACTCTGGTATTGCTCCATTTGTGATTCATCAAACGAACCCGTGCTAATTCCTTCTGTTTTATAGGCTACCAAAATCCTCCTATGCATGGCGACTACGAAGCACAGCGGCATTGGATGGAAATCACAACTCATCTACCAATCTCGCAATGGTACTTCCATGACCTGGAGTGGTGGGGATTAGATTACCCACCTTTGACAGCTTATCACAGTTGGGTCTTTGGGAAAGTCGGGACATATATAAATCCAAAGTGGTTCCAGCTGCATACTTCAAGAGGGCTGGATGATGGAACGCTCAAGGTTTTCATGCGAGCCTCTGTCGTCATCTCGGAATACTTGGTCTATATCCCCGCTGCGGTTATATTTGTCCGGCGATACAGCCGCCTCCAAGGCGTTCAAACGTGGGATTCTTCTGTTGCGCTGGTTGCAATTCTGCTCCAACCAGCAACCATACTCATTGACCACGTCCATTTCCAGTATAACACCGTTATGCTCGGTTTGGTTCTGGCCTGCGCATCAAGCATTGTAGCTGGCCGCTACATGTGGAGCTGCGTATTCTTTGTTTTCGCCTTGGGGTTCAAACAAATGGCACTGTACTACGCGCCGGCCATCTTTGCTTACCTATTGGGTGTATGCATTTTTCCAAATATCAACATCTCTAGGTTCCTCGGCATCGCATTGGTTACAGTCGGTGCCTTTGCGCTCTTGCTGCTACCCCTCATTGCGGGTGCAATCTACGACCACCATCGTGGCGTAGATGCCATACCCGAATTGAACGGCCATGCCCCTATATTCCCTATATTCCCTTCATACACGGGCTACCTGGACTCGCATGCGTGGTACTTTCCTCCAGTGCATCAGCTTGCGCAGCTGGTTCACCGCGTCTTTCCCTTCGCTCGCGGCCTATTCGAGGACAAAGTTGCGAACTTCTGGTGCGCTCTCAACATTGTTTACAAACTGAAATACCTTCCGATCGCCCAGTTGCAACGTCTTTCGCTCTTGGCGACGCTGGGGTCCATTTTCCCACCATGTGTGGCTATATTTGTGAACCCCAGAAAGGAACTATTGCCACTAGCATTGGCTACGACGGCCTGGGCCTTTTTTCTTTTCAGCTTCCAAGTTCACGAAAAGTCGGTACTGTTACCTCTAATGCCAATGACACTACTTCTCGCTTCGAAAAATGGCCTGCATCCGTATACACGGTCATGGGTAGGCTTTGCAAATATTCTGGGCGCGTGGACCATGTTTCCCTTGCTGCAACGGGTTGAGCTACGAGTTCCATATGCAGTGTTGACATTGCTTTGGGCATACCTGCTCGATATACCGCCAGTAAGCTGGGGGGTCTACCGGAAACCCAGATGGGGCAAGGGAGCATTGGAACATGGCACAGTCTTCTTACATACGATCTTTTATCTTGCCATGATTATATGGCATGGCCTAGAAGCGTTTGTGGACGCGCCGAAGGGTCTACCAGATCTGTGGGTGGTGCTTAATGTTGTGGTTGGGGCAGCAGGGTTTTCTGCGTGTTATATGTGGTGTTTGTTCACTTTAATAATTAACAGCCGTCTCATGGAGACACCAAGGAGCCAGAAAGGAACCCCGAAAACAAAGACGAAGTAATGGTGTTCAAAAGAGGACCATAGAGGGAAGAAGACGTGATACCCATAGGACATTTTGGGGCTTCAATAATAGCTCAGTCATGTAAAGTATATAACGAAATCATAAAATCATGATTGCTTAGAATACTGTGCATTCTTCTTTCACCACTTCTGTTGAAGCACCGAACGGATAGGTGGTGTTGCTTGCTTGGTAATCCTACTCAGCAGCAAGGCCCAGATGTACAGTACTATCCCCCCCCCTGTATGATTGTAACGACCGGCAAAAGTACTGCCAGAAGCTTGGCAGGATCACTCACCAGAACTGAGCGCTGTGCCGCCTAACTCGGGTGCGGTGAGCCTGCAAAAATAGCGGATCGTTACAATCATACCGGGGGGGGGATAGTACATACAGTGGGGTCACTTTCGGAGTCGGAGGAACATCCCCAAGTTCCAGGCAGACGGAAATGAGAGTTGATAAAACAAAATAATCGCACACGGCAGGCTGCCAGTATTTCCCATTACACAGAGCACTTTGCTATTCTGGAGTGTATTCTCCATAGCCCGTATATATTGTGGGTATTGCTGTTGCAAGACGACCGTCGTTGATATCAGCCTCCAGTCATGGCATCTTCAGTTCAACCAACACAGTCACTCAACCACTCATTCCATTATTTCAGCCATCTTCCGATCGAGCTCCGCCTTAAAATCTGGCATCTTACTCTTACTCCACGAGTGATTGAGCTGCAGATCTCTACTCTCACCTCCAACGACTTGTACGAACCCTCAGACTTGCTATACAAGACGCCTCTCACGCGCCCACAATTACACCCCCTTTTCCATATTAACCGCGAGACGCGCTCTGAAGCCTTCACCATCTATCGACCTCTGTCGCCTCAACCCAATAGCGTGTTTATATCCGCACATGAGCACCCCTTCGATCTGACCTCGCACTCACTTGATACTTATGTATTCCTTCTGCCACTATATTATCTCCAGCAGCAGCAATCAAATCCAGCCGTGATGTTCTCCGCAAATGCTGCACAGGCTATGGGACTGACACGAGAATTTATTCTGGACCGGCTTGCTACGGCAGATGATGGGCGTTCTGTTTCTAAGATGGAGTCTGTGGGCATTATGTGGAGTGACATGCACATTAAGGACTCGTCGACTCTTATAGAAGCATTGCAACCATTTAAAGGTTTGAAGCATCTGTTTATTTGCTTTATAGAGCAGACAGTTCAGGGCGAGCTGTTCAAGAAAGGAAACAGAGTTGGTGGATTGATGATGTCGCTGGTTCAGCGAGAGGGGTCACAAATACAGAGCAGATTTTTGTTTAGGATCTTGGATGAATATCAAGAACTCACCGAAAGGATGAACGAGGACCTATCTAAGGCTGGAATATCAACGAGGTTGGAGACTAAAATAGTTCGACTTCAGAAATGAATCATTTCCATGTCTCATGCGCTTTATTATTACTCAGTGAAGTTGCCGATGCACACTCCAGCTTTGGCCGACACGTGACGCTTGACTATGACAGTCGTCGATCTGTGATAAGTTTGATGCTTCTCATTTGATATAGTGTCTCATTAGCATGTGATACTATAATAATTTGTGGTCTAGATGGGGACTATTGTGGCCAATTCTCATGGTGATTTGGTATTGGTTTGTTTGACCGAGCTGGGTATCACAAGTACGAATGTTATAAGATGCATATGTCCCGATAAAACCATAACTAACACGCCGCGCTCTCTGTATGATAGGGCTATCGAGCCTTAATCATTATATCATCCTCTTAGTGGTAACTGGGATCGGCCCGCTACAAGGCACAGCGGACGTGGGGTAGCATGGGGTGGCATGGGGGTACGCTGTTGTAGCGCGGGGTAATCGCGTACATGTTGCTCGCGTTCATCAATCATCCAGCCATACATGTTCGTTGTCTCCTGTTCAAAGATGCGTCGTCATCTGTCAGCTGGTACCCCGTACATAACCCCCAAACCGATATCGCAAGCTGCCGCGGGGAAGGAGCAATACAAAGCAAAAGGTGAGTGCCTCACCTCCCCGCTCTTTCCCTTGATATTTGATACCCAAAAGATAATCCCACGGTTGACGAAAATCCAACCTCCCCCAAACTATACAAAGTCCTATAGATTATTTTGATTGTATTCTCAACATCATGACTGCGGCACCAGGAAATGACCTGGTCCCAATTGCGGCCCGCCCGAAGGTGCTCATACCAGAAAAGGTTTCGCCAGATGGCCTGGCCATTCTCCAGGGCTCACTCGATATTGACCAGCGCTCTGGTTTAAGTGCCGATGAATTAAAAGCCCTCATTCCAGATTATGATGCATTGATAATCCGCTCGGAGACGAAGGTCACAGCGGAGCTCCTCTCGGCCGCCACAAAGCTGAAAGTGGTTGCTAGAGCTGGCGTGGGAGTTGACAATGTAGACGTTGCAGCTGCAACTGACCTCGGTGTTATTGTCGTAAACTCGCCCAGTGGGAATATCGTGGCTGCCGCGGAACATACAATTGCATTGCTTCTGGCCACGGCTAGGAATATACCTGCTGGGTCTGCTAGCCTCGCGAACGGAAAGTGGATTCGGAGCAAACTCGTCGGGGTGGAAGTCAGCAGCAAGACGCTGGGTATAATTGGGCTGGGCAAAGTTGGGCTCAAGGTGGCACGCATGGCTGTCGGATTGGGCATGACGGTCGTCGCCTTAGACCCCTACGCCAGTCCTGAGATTGCCGCTGCAAACTCAGTGTCCATGGTCTCCGATTTACAAGTGCTACTTCCTCTGGTCGATTTTCTCACAATTCACACGCCCTTGGTGGCGAGCACGATGGATCTTATAAGCACAGAAGAATTAAAGAAGATGAAGAAAACTGCGAGAGTTCTGAATGTTGCGAGAGGAGGCGTATTTAACGAAGAAGCTCTTTTGGAAGCACTGGAAGCCGGGACGATTGCAGGTGCTGGTTTGGACGTATTCACATCTGAGCCACCTGCGCCGGATTCGGCAGCTCAAAAACTTACCCGACACCCAAAGGTTGTGGCAACGCCACATTTGGGAGCGAGCACGGTAGAAGCCCAAGAGAATGTTAGTTTGGATGTTTGTGCTCAAGTCCTCACAATTCTATCCGGAGGCCTTCCGACGTCAGCCGTCAATGCTCCATTGATTCTACCCGAAGAATACAAGAAGCTGCAACCGTTTGTTCGGCTTGTGGAAAGCTTAGGGAGCTTCTACACGCAGCATTTTGGCTCACGTGGGGCCGCTACTGGTGGCAAGACCTTTGATCTAATTTATGAGGGAGAGTTGGCTTCTATATCAAATACTCGACCGCTGTTCGCAGCACTTGTCAAGGGGCTTACCTCCTCTATTTCCGACTCTGGTGGCCGTGATGTCAACATTGTCAACGCCTCGCTCATTGCAAAACAAAAAGGGATTGTTATCAACGAAAGCCATCGTCGGGAGTCCAGTAGCTTGACATATGCAAGCCTGGTCACCTTGCGAACATCGAATTCCGATGCGACCGGAGAGCAAACGATCTCCGGATACGTGTCAGGAAACTCGATTTACATCTCAAAGCTCGATAGGTTTACAACAAGTTTTATTCCAGAAGGCACCTTGATCATTTGCCACAACTATGATTCCCCAGGAATGATTGGGCACGTGGGTGGTATTCTAGGTAGCCGCGACATCAACATCAAGTTTATGAGCGTTGCGGCGCTGGACAGTCTTGGCAATACTGCCTCGGGCCAGGACGCAAATGGTAAATCACAGAAGGAAGCGCTGATGATTCTAGGAGTCGATGGCGTTGTCGGGAAAGAGAACATCGCTGAGCTCGTGGCTCAGGAGGGCATACTCGAGGTGTCAGTGGTGACGATTTGAGAACTTTGACTTGTTGACACTAGCTCTATGAAAACACGCAGTATTCCATATATATAAAGAGAACTACAAATAAGCAGGTGATTATAGACACTAGAGATACTATACGAGCCTTTTGTTGCCTCATCTAAGAGTGCTCTGAGATGAGAATGCCAAGATACGTATCGGCGATCGCAAGACATCTGCCGGCCCGCAGGAACCGACCCCCGCATTTTCCTTGAATTGGACGAGACGCTCCTACCAACGCATGGTCAGTTAATATACTTCAGGCCGTTGACTGCGTGCCACGTGAAGGAAATAGAGTGAACCCAGTGCAATAGACTGGCGGCTCAAGTGGACGGAGGATATTTCCCCGTGTTCTAATACAGCTTTGGATTAAATAGATCTATTGTTTTATCTTTTCAAAACACACTACCGAAGAGAACCTCCGAATATATTGCAGAATGCTACGCTACGGAAGAACAATGAGAAGTTGCTTTTCCACAACTACATATAGAGCAGATGGCCCTTGGGAGAGTAGAAGTCTTGGCTCATAGATTATAAAGCGTGATTATCATAAGCTTAAAAATGGTTCTCATCAAGCCCGCCTTTGCCTTAGGCCTTCTGGCTGGGGTTATAACCCCCGCGTTTTCAGTGGCGGTCAAGATCAACCCTCTTGGAGACAGCATTACTGGATCACCCGTAAGTTTCTCCCGTCTTCTTCTATCAGTGTGTCAATGGCCGTGGGCTAATATTGGTGGTATCCAGGGCTGTTGGAGGGCACTCCTGTATCAAAAGCTAGTTGAGGCTGGCACCACGGACATTGATTTTGTCGGCACTCTTCCAGGCCAAGGCTGCGGTATCGAGTATGACGGCGAGAATGACGGCCATGGAGGCTTCCTTGCCACTGGCATCGTTGCGGACAACCAGCTTCCAGGATGGCTAGCAATTTCTCTGCCTGACATTGTGATGATGCAGCTCGCCACAAACGACGTCTGGAGCAACATTGCTACAGCCACTATCCTGGACGCATTCTCCACCCTCGTCGACCAGATGCGTGACTCCAAGAGCACCATGAACATCATTGTTGCTCAAATCACACCCATGAACCCCACTGATGGCTGTGCGACTTGTGAAGCAGGTATCATAGCCCTCAACGATGCTATCCCAGCGTGGGCTGCCGAGAAGAGCACAACTGAGAGCCCCATCACTGTGGTCGATTGCTACACCGGATACGACACCGCCACAGATACCTATGATGGAGTGCATCCAAATGATAGCGGAAACGCGAAACTTGCGGCTGCGTGGTTCGAGCCGCTCCAGGCCGCGATTTCAGCTGTGGGCTCTGGGACAAACGCAACAATCGCATAGGAGGTCAGGGACGAGCTGGAGAAAGATACCTGACGTGATTACCAGAACATATTGTATATAGAAAATTTCAAAGCAGAATGTATATAGGGAAATCCTTTGAAGCCAATAATCCAAACCAGATGTGCCAAGGCTGTCAGATGCCGTATAGTATTTAGTGATCACTTACTTGAACGCCACTTGTTGATGGCATTTTTAGGGGTCCTCAGATGATGTGACAGGTGTTATGCTTTCAGCGCACCCCTGCCATGGCTGTACTGCAGAAAGCATGGGCAACGTATCCACAAGGGCAGTATGTTGAGGAATACCACGACAAAGTATGATCAGGCCACGGACGAACATTTGAAAGGTTTGTTTGAATTGCCTAAACGAGTAGTCTAGACTATAAAGAAAGAAAAGCCAATGGAAGAGCAGTGGAAGGCGGCTGTTGATTAGTCATCTGGCTGCCGTTACTTCTAGCGTCGTCATCCAGGTGTGTGACGCGTTGTCGGGGATAGCACATAGAACTTGAATGGGCTATGTCGCTTACACAGCCAATGAGCGTGTTCAGCCTCTTCGAAATCCCGCAGCCGTGGCCATCCGCCTATCGACATCTAGGCCTGTTCAGGGTGCAAACAGCAAAGAGTTCCTGTCCCAAAGCAGAAGTTCATAGACTATTCAAGTCTCTAATCTCACGATCCTGTCGCTATCCACAGCCCGGTAATCCGCTGTGTTGCTGTTCTGTGCCTGAATAGACACAAGTGGCAATTCCATCATCCGGCTACATTACAACCTGACGTTGTCACCACAGCATCCGTCAAGCTATTAGCTGTAGGCTGCGTCGCCTGGTCTACGCATGGACTTAACTTGACGATTGATTTGCTATTGCCGTCGTGCGCTGCTCGTAGGCGTTAGCCCTGCATCGCAAGATGGGATTCCTTGGAATATACAAAGCCTTATACGACTACACCCCTCAGGGCGAAGGCGAGCTTACCATATCTGAAGGCGATGTCCTATATGTGCTTGAGAAGAGCACTGAGGATGACTGGTGGAAGGCAAAAAGGAAGGCTACAACCGAGGAGGATGATGAACCAGTTGGTCTAATACCAAGCAATTACATCGAGGAGGTAAGGACCCTTTCCTCTGTATCCGTGCCCCTCATAACCACAGCGCACGGAAACCATCGCGAATGTCTTTGCTCGTCTTTATAGAATTGAACTTTAGAAAGCTAACACATCAAAACTAGGCCAAGCCAACACAGCAAGCTCGAGCTCTGTACGACTACACGAGACAAACCGATGAGGAGCTATCCTTCAAGGAGGAATCGCACCTGGAAGTATTTGACACTTCCGACCCAGATTGGATTTTGGTAGGACTCGATGGTGATTATGGATTTGCTCCTTCCAATTATATCGAGGTCGAAGAGGAAGCCCCTCCGACACCCGCCAGGCCTGTTCCTGCGCAGAGACAACCAAGCGAGGAATCGGAAGATTTCAATGCGCCAGCACCAGAGGCTGTTGCGACTCCCGCATCTGCCCTAGCTGGAGTGCTTCAAGGTCGACAGAATGTGGAGGAACCACCAAGGCAGCTTCCGCCGCGACCACAACTAACCCCTGAATCATCGGATGGGGAAGACGCACCAACTCCTTCACTCCCAGCTCGGCCTCAGTCGCAAACGATACAATCCCCTCGATCTCCACCGCCTGCTGGCCCGATTATATCTCCCCCTCATAACCGCGTCTCGTTCGCTACTGGCGGCCACCCCGATGACGATCATTATGCCCCTCGAACTTCGGGTGGATACCACCTTTATAATATTAACGAAATGGTATCGGTCATGGGCAAGCGAAAGAAAATGCCAACTACACTTGGAATTAACCTGGCCACCGGCATGATAACGATTGCACCCGAGAAGACGCGAGATGGACCTCAGCAGGAGTGGAGCGCGGACAAGATGACACATTATTCGATTGAGGGCAAACACGTCTTCCTTGAATTGGTGAAACCGAGCAAAAGCATAGACTTTCATGCCGGGGCTAAAGATACCGCCCAGGAGATTGTATACTCTCTTGGTGAAATGTCTGGCGCCGTCAGAGCTGAAGGCTTAAGAGAAGTGTTGTCAGCAGCCACTGGTCAGGAGAAGAAGAAAGGGCAAATTCTGTATGACTTCATGGCTCAAGGTGACGATGAGGTGACCGTGGCTGTGGGAGACGAAGTGATTATTCTGGATGACTCCAAGAGCGACGAATGGTGGCAAGTAAGACGGATCAAGAACGGCAAGCAGGGTGTTGTCCCCAGTAGCTACGTTGAGATCACCGGTACCATGGCTGTCCCAGAGAGCCATAAAGGGGTTAATGCAGGCATGTCGACAGTTGAACAAAACAGGCTCGAGGAGCAAAGGCTTGCGAAAGAAGCGCTAAAGGCAGGCCGTGGAGAGGGAGATAGAGGGTCAGAGGTAGGCCCTGGAATGATTTTGCCTCCGAGAGGCAGTAGTTTGCATGCCCCGATCAATAATAACCGTGCCGATGAACAGAGGAGCAGGCGCGATTCGAGACAACCCGATTCTGGAAGTTCACGTGGGCCCAAAGCGAGTAAGTTAACTACCAATACTACACTGAAGATATGGGCTAACATATGTAGAACCGGATCCGTCAAAAGTTCGCACATGGACCGACAGGTCGAAGTCGTTTAGCGTTGAGGCCCAGTTCCTCGCCCTGAAAGATGGCAAGATCAACCTGCACAAGATGAATGGTGTCAAGATTGCCGTGCCAGTTTCTAAGATGTCCATCGAAGATCTCGAATACGTTGAGAACATGACTGGTGTATCCCTCGACGAAGACAAGCCACTATCGGAGTATAAGAAGTCAAAATCGAGGGAATCAAAAGCGGGTGCCAGCATCGAGAAGAAGCCGGACCATGACTGGTTTAACTTTTTCTTGTCGTGTGACATCGGAGTTGGCCTTTGTGAGCGTTATTCCCAAGTATTCAACAGGGATAATATGGATGAGAGCGTGCTTCCCGACGTCGATGCAACAGTGTTGAGGAACCTGGGCCTACGCGAAGGAGATATCCTCAAGATCATGAGGCACCTCGATACCAAGTATAATCGGAAGGGTAAGAAGGGATCCGAAGAGGCGGAAGGCGAAGGTGGCCTATTCTCTGGGGCTGGCGGCGCCCTAAGGAACAACACCCGGAAAGGACGGCCAGCACCGTCAACCCAAACGAGCGATACCGTGGATCCAAAGGCGTTTTCCCAGCAGAACTCTGGTGAACCACAAACAAAGACGCTGGCCGAGTCTGTTCCCACCCCGATTGCTTCGGCACCTACCCCTATCTCAAAATCAGCAACTGGTGGCTTTGACGATGATGCTTGGGATGTCAAGCCAACAAAACAAGCAGCCCCGCCGCAACAAGCTGCTCCTGCTCCTGCTCCTGCACCAGTGCAGCCGCCTCCACCGACGTTGACTGGTTCTATGCAAGAGCTTTCTCTATTGTCACAACCGCTGCAGCCAACAAAGGTGGAGCCTGTAACCCCGCAACCACCCCAGCAGCAAGCACAAGCCCAGCAGCAAGTCGCGCAACCTACCGGTGCAAGTCCATCGTTCTTCACAAATCTTCCACAGCCCGGAAGTGCGCAACAGCAGCCCCAGCAAAATATTGCCCGCCAACGTCCAGCTGCACCACAGTTCTCCGGCGGCCAGGGTTCTTTAATGCCTCCGCCCCCAGCGCGTCCCCTGTCGGCACCACAAACAGCCCAGCAGAGTGCATTCGGCCCTCCACCGCCTTTGCAGCCACAGATGACTGGTATCCCTAACCAGCCAACGGGCTACCAGTCTATTGCACCTCCGGGACAAAGCCTAGCTGAGATGAACCAAATGAGAATGCAGCAACAGCAGCAGCAGCAACAGCAATTTAGCCAGCAACAAATGCCGTTCCAGCCCCAAATGACTGGCTTCCCCAATCAGCAAAACATGATGCCTCAGCCGACTGGTTTCCAGCCAAACCAGAACTTCATGCAGAGCCAGCCCACAGCAGGTCCATTTGCTGACCCACGAGGAGTTCAACCATTCTCGCCTATCCAGAGCCAGCCAACTGGATTCCAAAGCCAATTCAACCCGCAGCAACAATACCCACAGCAAACAGGCGTCAACAACTACCTCCCCCCTGCCTTACAGCCCCAGAAAACAGGCCCGATGTTCTCCCAGCCAACTGGCATGAACAACTTTGGACAGGGCTCCGTTCCTCCAATGCCACCAATGCCCCAGCAGGCCCCAGCACCGCTACTTCCTCAGAAGACCGGTCCCCCTCCTCCAGTACGCTTCGGCGTAAAGCCCGACGCGAAGAAGCTCACCCCTCAACCAACAGGCAAGAGAGCCAACCTTGCAGCGGCTAGTAAGTTTGCACTTCACGCACAATCCTTTATATGGTATACTGACTCCTTGCAGCTCCCGATAACCCCTTTGGTTTCTAGTCAATTACAGCCCTGGTTGTGCATTTATTTTCGCTTAGCGTCGTTTTCGTATTATATTGTATATACAACTTATACATACGGCAGCATTGCGATTGGGGGCCTTCTGTGCACTGCGAAGCATCGGGTACGGTGCTTTGTATATTTTTGCGGGTTATCACGAGACAGGGGCGTTTTGTCACTTTTGCGCCTTTTACGTTCAGATTTCCGAGACAGATAGCAAACGAGGGAAGATAATACTCTTTTGATATTTGGAGCACTGTCTTCCACAACCACTACATCCTTTTTGACGAGCGGAATAAGTACATAACGCTATACATATACCCCAAAATCCCCCTTTTCCCATGTCCCCCATATGCTTAGCCTATCTAAAAGTCGAAATCACCTCTAAAACTATCCACATCCATGCCGCTCACAACGCGCTCGGCCAGGTCCCGTCTGTTCATTTGGCTAAACACGCGGCGGAGGGTATCATACAAATTCGTGCTCTGGTTCTGGTTGATTAGGCGCTCAAGATCTTCCTCGGAGACCCTGCCAGCGCCGTCGCCGCCGAGGATGTCCTTGGCCTTCTCACGTCCCTCCTGCTCAGCGACCTTGTGCATTGCGAGTGCTCCGAGTAGATGCGCGGCCGCCTCTTCGTAGCAGCCGATGTTGATACAGCTAACTCCGAGGTTGTAGCGCGCGCGGACAAAGTTTCCGCGCATTGAGAGGGCACGCTCGTACGCATTTATGGCCTCCTCGGAGCGTCCGGAGTTGGCGAGTGTGGCGCCGAGGCGGTTCCAGAGGAGGTGGACGGATGAGGAGTCGTTGGTGGAACCGGACTCGGTGGAGGCGAGGGCGGCTGAGAAGCAGTCGACAGCCTTGTCGTACTCTTCGGCGCCGTAGAAGAGGACACCGAGACCGACCTGGACATCTGGGTCCATGGTCTCAGCATCAGGGCTCAACTGCGCTGCTTGGATGAAGAGGTTGGTGACCTTCTCGTGCAGCTGCTGACGGTCGGTGAAACCGATGTCCGCCTCAGCTGAGAGGCCACTGGGTGGGGCGATGGCGGGGTACTTCACAGATAACCAGCGCTCAAGGGTGCGGTAGGCGGTGCTGTCGTAGCCCTCGTTTGTGTAAGAGACGGCAAGACCCATGAGGGCCTCGAGGTTCGAGGGGTCGATCTTGAGAGCCTGCTCGAGCGCTCGGATTGCTGGGGTCTCCTTTTCATTCTGTGCCTGTGCGGAGCCGAGGTGTACCCAGGCTGCCAGGTGGGTAGAGTCACGTTGAACCGCAGCTTCGAATGCAAGTGCCGCGAGACTGAGGTTTCCGCCTTCTTCCATGATGCGAACACCTTCCTCGAATGCGTTTGGAACGTCGGCGAAGATGTTATCAGCCTCGAAGGTGTAGTCGCCGAGGTGTGGATCTCGGAGCGCTGCATGGCTCCCCATGCCATCAAATCCATCCCACTGGTCAAAGCTGCCCATGTCGAGTTCGTTCGCAGAGGGCATATCGGCCACAAGGTCCCTGGCAGCAGCGGTCTCAGCTTGGATTCCACGCCAGATGGCTTCAAAGTCCCCAAACTCATTCGTTTCGGACTCGAGATTTTCAACTGACCTGTCCATTTGATTCAGCTCCGCCTCGATCGTGTCATTCTGTTCCTTCTCTTCGGCTGCCAGGTCGATGGCTTTGAATTGCTCCTCCCAGTGTTCGTCATCGAGCTCGATCATCTTACCCTTGCCCTTGTCCATTGCTTCTTGTGGTTGTTGGTTCATGGGCATCTGACTCTGGTTCTGGTACATCATCCCACCACCCATGCCGAAACCGCCGCCCATGCCCATGCCCATTCCCATGCCCATGGGCCTCTGGTATGAATTATAACCAGACATGGGCATCTGAGTCGCCGGGCTTGCTGTTCGTGCGGCTGCAGGTTGGTTCATCTGCTGGAAGCGCGAAAACTCTGCGGGGTTGAATCCGGCAGCCTGGGGTGTCTGAAAACCTGGCTGCATGTGTGATTCTTGCGGTAAGCCGGGTTGGAACTCCTGCGCCCAACCTTGGCCTTGTGGGGATGTGCCTCGTTGGATTCCGGGGCCGGCATGGTGCATTGCTTCCATCATAAATGGGTCGACGGGTGCTTGCGGTAGTTGGCCGCCCTGTTGGAGAAACTCGTTCATCATCTGGATATGTCAGCAAGTCCCCAGATATGTAAACGCAGCTGCAATGTTTGGTAGGGGAAGTACATTATCTTGGTTTCCATTCATTCCCGTGCTGCGCATGCCTTGCGCACTCCCGGGGCCTCTCCCCGTGAGCCTGTCCCGTTGCAGGCTCTTGTCATCCTGTCCGATCTTGCTGAACTGGCTTAGCGGGTTGCCAGCCGTCGAGCACTCGGCGCCACCCATAAACGACATTGTCGCTGGTGCTGAGAACAGTACAGAGATCTATAAATGAGGTATGAATAAAAAAGGATTCGCTATGGGCGCTCGTTGTTTTATAAAGCAGAGACTGGAAGATCTTGTAAGAAAAGGTAGGAGATGATGGCGTGGCGAGGGTGGATGGTGGAGGTGATGATTGATAGAAGTTGGGGTCGATTGTGGGGTACTGAACCTCGGAGAAACCAACGCGAAGGGCGGATGATCCGTGTCCCGAGCAATGCCGAATAGTTTTAGGGATAATAATTTCAGGAGAAATGCGTGGAAGTAGAAAATTATTTAAAGGAAACCTATTCTGCCCGTATCTCTGTTAATTTCCCATTGATTCCATCTTATTTACTCGGAGAATAATGTGCAGGTTATGGGTGCCGTTGTGCTCATCATGCCGAGGCAGGGGCGATTTTTAATATCGTGCTTGCCCCCCATCGGCGGTCGCCTCTTTGATCACGTGCGTGGATCGGCGAGATTCCCGTGCACATATCCACGTGACCACCGAGGGTTGGGCTGTCACAAGCCAAAGTGACAGATGGGGTCCCTGGGTCTTTATGGGGTTTGGTGTGGGGTCGTCACGTGGCTTCAAGTGTGTTCAGTCAGTCGTTCCCTTGGAGTCCAAACCAAGCCAAAGCATTGTTCACTATGACAAAACGAACGACAAGACGACGATTTATTGCCTCTCTTTGTTGTTATTGGCCAGCCGCAGCGCGTGTGGTTTAATTGGATTTTATTCGATTTACTCCGTACAGGACTCGAAGGATCTAAATTGAAGGGGAATGGCGGAACAAATCCACATCCAGCGGCCCCAACGGAGCCAGCTACCGACATGGGACCTGATCGGCCATTTGCCGGACCCCACCTTACTGAACTTGTCAACTCTAAAGGATGGCCAAGGGATGGCTAAAGGATGGCTAAGGGACGGCTAGCTATTTACATCAAACCACGATGGTTCATCGGGCCTTCTATCGATCTTCCTTCATGCACATACAGGGAGACACCATCACTCACTTGCTGCCCGGCAGATCACTTGGTCCATACTTGAGTCTCACAGGACTCGCAGATCAGCGCTTAGAAGAAGAAGAAGAAGAGTACTTGACGTGTCGCGAAGTTTCGATGGAATATTTCCGATGGATGCGAAGCCCTTCTCGCCGGATTTGGGACTGAGACTGAGACTGGGTTGGACCTGTGTCCCGTCTGTATCCCGAATTCTGAAACTTCCTTTGTCGAGAAACAAACATACTAACTTTCACTGTCTGGTTCGTCCAAACTCTCGGCTTGCCGCCGTCGTCGTTGGTAGCGCTCCCGTGCTGTCTCGGATCGTATGTGGTGTTATCGTTGGCGCCCTCGCTTGCAGAACGTCAAAGGTGGCTGATCCTGGTTCATTGGCTCATCAACGCCACAACTGAAACAACCTTTCAAGGGGGGATCATTAACAACCTTTCATGCCGCTCTCCACTAGAGAAACAGCGACGGGCCATGACTGGCCGAGCGGCCACACTCGTGCAACAGCGCAGCCAAAAAGAGGTCGGAGTCCAATATATCCAACAGTGTCCCCACGTTACCCCGTGCCCGCCAGGTAGGTTGGCGATAGTCCTTGCGCCAAACCACCTTCCCCTTCTCATGCCCCGAGTCCGTGCTACTTCTTATTAGACGCTCAGGCGCATCTCTAGACCAGGTCTAAAGTTCGTCCCACAGCCAGCCTGGGGACTATGCGATGAGATAGTGCCCCCCACCCCAGAGGGTGGCCGGCGAAACTATATCCTTATACCGCCGTTCTCCCATGTTCGAAACGGCATACCTTCCCTAATAATACTACTGCTCCCTGTGCGGATCGCATTTTCATTCACACTTTCATTTTCTTTCGCACAAACCATCAAAGGCCTGCGGTGCGGAATCCCGGCTAAGAACTATTCGGTGCTCTTGGGCCCATTGTTCGTTATAAAGCTGTACTATCCTTCTGCAACAGTAGCACCAGACAATCCTTACAACGTTCCTTACTTCAGTGAAGCCACCAAGAACAATCGGTCCTTTTGTCTTTTGTATGACCCCGAGGATTCACGAACAGTCCTACAAGTCCTGATTCTCAGTTCAACTCAATTATTCGGATTGTGTATATAACAACGCCCTACCAACCCTATCCTACGGAGCAGAAACCAAAAGTTTAAACCATAACGACAATGCCTTCATTACAGACTCTCATCCCAGTTGCAGCCATTACCTGGCTTGCGGGTACTGCAAGCGCTGCCTACACAATCCAGGATACCTACGACTCTAGCAACTTCTTTGACGGGTTTAACTTCTACGACGGCCCTGACCCCACGAATGGCTTCGTTGACTATGTCAATGCCGAGACTGCAAACAGTGCTGGACTCGCTGGGCTCTCTGATAGTGGCGTCTACATGGGAGTTGACCACACCACGATGAGCCCCCCTAACGGCCGCGCATCTGTTCGCGTCGAGTCCAAGAAACAATACACTCATGGACTCTTCATTGCCGATATCCAGCACATGCCAGGCGCAGAGTGTGGTTCCTGGCCTGCATTCTGGACCTATGGTCCAGACTGGCCCAATGCCGGGGAAATAGATATCATGGAAGGTGTCAACACTCAACTGACCAACGATGTAACCCTTCACACGTCAGGGGGCTGCTCTATGAGCAACGAGGGCTCCCAGCAAGGCTCTGTCCTCAGTAACGCTGACTGCAGTGGCACTGGGGGATGTGGCCAGACAACCATCGATCCCACAAACTACGGAACGGGCTTCAATGGTGTTGGCGGTGGGGTGTATACGATGGAGTGGACAAATGATTTCATCCGAGTTCATTTCTTCCCACGCTATGCTATCCCGGAAGACATCAGCTCTGGTAACCCCGATCCGAGCACCTGGGGCACCCCACTGACCAACTTCGTCGGCGACTCCTGCGACATTGGCGCTCACTTCAAGGATCATTACATTGTGTTCGACACGACATTCTGTGGAGATTGGGCGGGCGGCGTCTGGGGAGATCAGTGTGGTGCTCGAGCCGCAACATGCGAGGACTTTGTCAGCCAGAACCCATCGGTGTATGAAGAGGCGTACTGGCTTGTCAACTCCGTCAAGGTCTACGCCGATTCCGGCTTTTTTAAGAGAGAGCCGGTGGTGCCAAGGGCATTTTTGGGATGAGGGAAGCTTGAAGTGAACATTTCAATTCTTGGAACAAATTTTATATACACTTTTGGCGGCCAGTTTAGATTGCCCCTGGTGGGTCGGCTGCTCATGGCTCGCCCATGGATGAGCGCGATTCTGGTTGGTATGATGAACAAGGGGCGTTATGGGCTAGCGGTTGCTTTGGACTTAACATTTGATTGTAAATATTTCTTGGATTTATAATCCGTCGTACATAGCAAAATGACCAGTATATATTATCCAAAGCTATTTAGTCAAATGCTTTAGTATTTTATGTGTGAATTCGTGCCGTCTTTTCTTCCCTGTCGTTCTCAAAAGTTGTTCAATGAGAGTCTCTGCATTTGATATGATCACGTGGTTAGTCGTGATTTAGTGCAGTCATGACGTTCGCCGAAGTCCGGTAATAATTTCTGTTGGTGGCGGCCGTTTGAATATTAATCAGCGACCACGATCACGATTGATAAACATCTCCGAGGGCAGAAAACACATCGACTCTACGACGAGTCCCCTCTTCGCATCTACGGAATTGAATCGAACATCTGAAACAGCATACGCAAGACCTCGTCGCATCAAGCAGAGCTCGTCGAGCGTGCGAAATTACCCCACCATTCACGCACACCACCAAAACACCCACCCCATAAGCCCAACATGTCGAAAATCCTCGAGGTCACCTCCGAAGATGAGTTCAACACGCACGTTACGACTCTCGATCCTACTACCCTCCTCGTCCTCTCCTTCCACACTCCCTGGGCCGCACCATGCACTCAGATGAACACCGTGCTCGCAACCCTCGCAGCATCCTACCCCGCCACAACCCCGCCACGCACCCTCTGGCTCTCCGTCAACGCTGAGGAGCTCCCCGATGTAAGCGACGCATACGACGTGACTGCTGTACCATTTTTGGTGCTTGCACGCGCAGGCTCAACTCTCGAGACCGTGTCTGGGAGCGACGCGGGGAAGGTGCGTGCAGCGATTGAGCGACACGCTGCAGGTGGAGAGGGCAAGGGCGATGTGGTGATACCACCAAAGCAACAAGTTACTTATCGCGATACCTCGGGGCCAGCACCAAGAGCTGATGCGGCCGCTGTTCCGGACGCGGAGAAAGATGCGGGAGCGAATGGGACGGCCGTTGCCTCAGGAGACGAGAAGGAAGATCTGAATAAGCGGTTGGGGGAGCTGGTGAAGGCGGCGCCAGTGATGTTGTTTATGAAGGGGACACCTAGCGCGCCACAGTGCGGGTTCAGTCGGCAGTTGGTTGCGCTGCTGAGAGAGAACTCGGTGCGGTATGGGTTCTTCAATATCCTGGCGGATGACGAGGTGAGGCAGGGCCTGAAGGAGTTTGCGGACTGGCCGACGTTCCCACAACTGTGGGTTGGGGGAGAGCTTGTGGGTGGGCTGGACATTGTAAGTTTACCGGGAATACGATTACCGTTTGAGGCAACTTTGAACCGGGCTAACAGCGCGATACAGATCAAGGAGGAGATTGCGAATGATCCGGATTTCTTGAAGGAGTATGCCGTCGTCAAGGCATGAATAGGGAGTACGAGATGATAGTAGAACAAGGCTTCACGATTATGTGGTTGAGAAGAATCAACTCGGCAGTGACGACTAGCGGCTTCGAGGTGGGACAGGCATAGCAACTCGGCTTCTACAATGCAGATAGACTGCGACTGCATGCGATATGCAAAGATTCATGATATCAACCCTTAAGTTCAGATGCCTTCCAGAGTGTGACCACCTTGTTCCCACGCCGTGGGTTATTCGCTCTCACAAGATAGTTGTATAATTCGGTACTTCTCCGTACTTGTTACTACTGACGCTGTAATATGCGCGGTCTTCACAACTGGCAGGATCGAGAATGTATAAACGTACGCTCAGAGTGCGCACTATACTGTATATGAGCCATGTATGAGTCAACACATGTTATACAGGATGATTTTCACTGGTGCCAAGGCTGATGAACCGCCTCCAGATTGCCGAGGTGGGAATAAATGGCTTTAGCAGCGCAAGACGTCTCGAATGCGTTTTGAGCGTACAGCCATCCCTGGTGAGCCGCAGCAAGTGCGATCAGAAGAAGCTTACATAGTAAGAAGCTTAAAGTCGAGAGTAAATAGAGTAACTGGTATAGTATGTCCTTGGCATATGCGCCAGATCGATTGACTATAAATCCCCGTATAAATCCAACGGAGTCGCCGCAGGCGCAGGGGCGATAACGTGTGAACATGGCGATCTGGACTGTGTGGATGATGGCTTGCGTATGCTTTTCCACGCTTAGATGCACCAGATCCCAATAATGACCCATGAAAATCCCATTAAATCCCAATCGGCCCCTGCTGTTCTCCACCTCTCCGCCCTAAACACCCCCTACCCACCTGTACCACCCTACCCACCCTTTAAATATCGTGCCGTTCTCCCGCCCTCTTGTAATCTCTGCCAAGACCTTTCAACATCTGCAACATCTGCAACTCCACAAACTATCAACTCAATCCTCTCTTAATCCACTCATTGACGCTCTTCATCGTCAACTTATACCGCATCCTCCAACTAATATCCAATTTTAATCTATAATCTCTTATATCTACTCTTCACGCAAACATGTCCAACCAGAACTATTATGGCGGTCCTCCCCAAGGCGGTCCTCCCCAGGGCGGTCCCCAGTATGGTGGCCAACCCCAGTACGGCCAACCTCAATACGGCCAACCTCAATACCCCCAACACCCACAACAATCATACGGCCCTCCCCAAGGCGGCGGCGGCTACTACCAACAGCCACCTCCAGTAAGCGCTCCCTGTCCTTCCCCATCAAACACTCAAAACTAACCATGTACCTACAGATGCAATACCCACCCCAGCAACAATACCAGCAGGGTCCTCCCCCAAAGAAAAGCAGTGGCGGCGGAGGAAAGGGCTGTTTGGCCGGTCTGTTCGCCGCGCTCTGCTGTTGCTGCGTGTGTGAGGAGGGATGCGAGGCATGCGCTGACTGCGCGGAGTGCTGCGAGGGATGCTGCTAAATAATACCCCATGGCTGAGATGGCAGCAGGCGATTACGGTGCTACGAATCTGGTTATGCCGGTTGAGAAACGATAGGCATTAAGGGTGTATGTTGACGTGCAGGAATTTGTACGAGAGGAGGATGGCGAATTGGTCTGGGCATATACCTTCATTACAATCTCTTTACGTCGAGCCGTCTAATTGAATTGCATGGCGTTTTAAATACCTCATACTAGCTATTTCTATTCTGATGCAAAACACGATTCCATCCTAGCTATTCAACATAGTGTGCTCCTTTCATAAACCAAAATTTAGATCTGTAGCACATCTAAGCCCACTCCTCTGACCCCGCCTCATCCTCTCTTTCCTCCTTAACAGATCCTCCCCACCCTTTCTCACTCCTATCTGTCCCGGGCCTCCCATCACTTCTCTGTGGACGACTCATCACCCCTGGGAAAAACCTCGGCTCATGTCCCGACAAATGCAGGTCCTGTAGTCCAGCATTAATCGGCTGCAAACTGTCAGTCGAGACATTCGTTGGCGCAGGTGGGAGCGTATTCGAGGCGATATTGGCTGTAGGGCGAGAGTGGGGGAAGCGGGCTGCCTGGGTAGGGAAAGGTGACTGGTCGTACGGTATCGTCGTCGTGGAGAGGTTGGTTTTCATGGAGGAGGTGGGAGATTGCAGCCCAACAGGAGCTTCGTAGGAGCTAGGGTCCCCAGATGGTATTGGTGTCGACGGAGATGTATAGCGGTCAATCCTATTTGTGTTAATTTCCTATCTCATGATGGCGCGTGGAACTTACATGGCAATTTCCTGTAGCAACGTCTCGTGGCGGAAACCCTGACGAATATTCGGGATATTCGTCTTTGCCATCGTGTTCCCCGCAACGCCGGGCTTGTTGAAGTTCTCACCCAGCCAATGTTGTTTGACAGTCGCCTCGTAGCCGCTCTGTTGGACAGAATTGCGTGCAAGCTCGCACATGTCCACAGCGTTGAGCTTGTAGATCTGCGCGGCTACAGAGTACTCCTCAATCAACGCCTCTTTGGTAAAGGCAAACTGAAGGGGGTCATCGGTTGAGAGGGATACGTTGAGACCGCGCTTGAAGTACGAAAGGAATGGGTTTCGTTCGTAGGCGAGGAAGAGGGCATTGTTGCTAAGTGGGGACATGGCAACACCAATCTGCTCGAGATAAAAGATGTACTGCAGGAAAGGCACCTTGCGGAGTAGAAGACCGTGGCTGATACTGTGACAGGTGAGGACTGCAGCAGCGAGATGGTCCGAGTCGCCAGCCTCGCCACAGTGAGGACGGAGGACGAAGGTATTGAAGCCTCGCTGCTTACGCATGACATTCAGAGATGCTATGTTGGCGAACATATAATAGATCCAGTAACTGTACGGCGGGTTCTGCTTCGTATCCCAGACTTTAGGGACGGGGAACTTGCGGAAGAGTCTGCGCTCGACCTTGCTTTCGTCATCAACGCTATCAAAGCCGATAACTCTCTGCAGGAAGATGTGGAGATTCGGGTGGCTCGATGGATCCTTGGTAACCTCGAACAAGGGCCTGAAGACATTTATGACGACTTGCTCAAAGTTATCCATTAAGCCGGACGCCTTGTACACGTCGTATAGCCGCGGGACTTGGACGAGCCAGCGCACATTCGGTGAGAAGAGCTTGTTATCGACAACCCAGGCTGCGAGCTTGTCCCATTCATCAGGGTCGCGGCCGTAGATGCTGATGCGCCATTCCACCATCTGATATTTGCTGGACTCGAGATCAGTAATAACTTCCTTTGTTATCTCTGCAAGGTATCGTCCTTTGATGAAGTTGTCAGTCTTGAGGAAGATGGTTCTCAGACGAGACTCTCCAATGGGATTATATTTGAGGTTGAACTTGTCAAATCGATGGAAGGAGTCTGTATGGGCGTGCATGTCCAGCGTATCGATGCTCAAATCATATGCTGTCAAATTGATACTTTCAAAGACTTCGCTCAGGGTGAGGTGCTTTCCGTCTCTAAACATAACAACCTCGTTTGGGCACTTCTTCATCTTGCTCTTAATAAATCGAAGCAAATGCTTTTGGTTCATGCAAGCTGAGTGGTGAATATGGGTATCCACTTTCCTCACGTTGTAAAAGTCTCGATGCGGCACGCTTTTACTGTCTGCCATCTCCTGGTACTCGTTCAGAAGCACATACAGGTTAAACTTGCCTTCCAGATATTGGAGGCGCCTAAACGCAAAGCTTTTGCTTGGGCCATCAGAAGATATCTCCAAAATTTGTTCTAGATCCATGTAGAATTCACGAATAGTTGGGATATTGATCACTGGCTCTTCCAGTGCACCGGCATCAGAATGCTGGTAAACTTGGTATACGCCATTGTCATCCAGGCGAAATGTCATCTCGCCCGCCTCGGGAAGAGGTAAGAGGTCTTCCATGTCGAAATCCTCGCCAATATCTTGTCCTGGCTTACGCGTGGGCTTTGATGAAGTGGGGGGCTGGGATGGGTTGGCAGTGCCAGCTTGGGCTTTCTCGTTGGCTTTTGAGGAAAGCACTGTGCTGTTGGAGAGGCTATCGCCGCCATTCGACATAGTTGCTCTTCGTTTCTCTTCCTCCCATGCCGGCTGGGGGTGAGGGGGGTAGATATTCCAACTAGGGTCATCTTTTGGATTATCTTCTGGGCCTTGTAGCGACAGGCGCATATATTTGTGACGAAAGTCTAATACTTTTTGAATATTCGCGTATATTGCACTCAGCTCAGAAGTAACATGGGCTTCTGTATTAGCAAACCCCCCAGCGCCATTGCCAACACCAATACCAGCTCCCGCGCCGTGTAGCCCTTCCGGAGTTATTGCTGCATGCAGCTCAGCTGGTAGTTTTGCGTTCTCTGGTTGGCGAAGTTCCTGACGGGGGATACCCGCCCGTCCTAAGCCATCTTTGCTATCAAAGATCGGCTCTTGTATGGTGTTGCTTTCGGGAGATTTTTCGGGGTTGACAAGGCCGGTAGGCTGGGCGTGTTTGAACTTGCTGTGACTGGTCAGCGACGCGAATATAAGGAGATATAATAGCCTTCCTCACCTTTGAGCCATGTTCAAGCCACTTCCAATAGATCTCAAGCTGCCACTTCTTTGTGGGTCCTCACCTTCCGTGCCGGAAAGGTTGGAATACTTCCTCTCACTCAGCCGTGGACTGTCGGGAGGAAGCGATTGCTGAGAACCCCATCCGCCTTCACCGCTACGCTGGGCCTCGGCCTGGCTTCTCTGGTAGAATAATTTGGCGTCCGTAAAGCTTATCTGCTTCTCAGCAGCGTAATCGTAAAAGGTTGTTCTTCTCTGGAAGTCTCTCGGAAGTGGGCCGTCCTGGCTAGCATCTGCGCCTGCCTCAGTCCCCAGGTCTTCGTCTAGAGCCGCCCCGGGGAGCGCATTGTTTGTCTTATTATCTGCAAGAGTGCTATTTGAGCCCTCGTCCAGATCTTGGTCGAGGTAGAGGTTATCGTCGGCGTCGGAATTGTCGTCGACAGATGACCTGGTTGGTTCAAGGTGCGGGGAACTTGACCCAGATGGGTGGTCTCCTTGAAATACGGTGCCTGTAAATAATCAGTTATAGTGCTTCAAACGGTCTTGTCTCCATTGACCAGGCTGTTGATGTTGAGCTCACCAGACATTGCTCGCGAGGTCGAGTCTTGTATGACTCTTCGAGGCTTCTCACTTGACAGATATTGGGGCTTTCCAGACAAGTCGCTAAGGCGTCAGCAGTCGCACAATACAACAGACAAAGTGATCAATAGGAGTATAAGTAATGCAAGGTCTAAATGCTGTGCAATGTGAAGTCTTGAACGCGTAGAGTTTGTTTTCGCATGCCGCTGATAAGAGATGTAGCTGTGTCTCGTGTCTCCAAAGCTGTTGATGCTCTTGGCAAGGCTGCGTGAGGAGTTACCCCAACTTTTAGCGCTAATTGGTCAGCCTTGCATCAAAGGTTCAAAACGTTGAGTAAAGGTAAGATCTTAGGTTTCTAAAATCGTTCAAATTCTAAATCAAAGTCTAAATCTGCGTTATGCCCCCTCTCTACCCTGCTTTGCCATTGATGCTGACGCTGGCAGTGACAGGTCTAAGCCTTCCCCGGGGCCCTTTGTCTAATGAGTACATCCCCCCCGCACTGAAAACAATCGTGGCTCCAATGAGCGTCCCAAATGACAATCTATTGCCAAACAACCAAATACTAAGCAGCAAACTGACTAGCTTCCGCACGTTGAGGACAATGGTCACTGTCAGTGCAGAGGATGCAGAAGCAAGCAGGTTGACACCACGGATGCAAGCGTACTGCGTCAACACGTTGACGACCAAGTACGCAAGCTGACTTGGAATGTAAATTCCAGATACACCATCTTTGATACCTTGATGTAACCCGCCGAGGGCAGTTGGATCGGACCAAGGCATGGTCAATGGCTCAGAGGCGGCCATACGTAGAAACTGCCTCATCATCGATGGGAAGAATGGGATGAATAGCGGTAGTGAGATGAAGTGTGAGTAAAAGAGGTTTTCTTTCCACTGAGGGCCATACTCTCGGTATGTTTCCTCGGTGTAGAGTCCCATAATAGCCGATAGGACTTGTGCGATGAACAAAATAATAAGCCCGACGCTGAATGGTGGCAGCCCTTGTTTCGTGTCCGTTGTCTTCTCCTGTAACGGTCAGTATTGTGACACGGTGCATTGAAGGATCTGGCATACCTTGGACTGGACATCTGACCACGCGGCAATTATAACACCGACAGTGAGAAGTAGTACGGATACAATTTGTATGCGAGAAAAGCGCTTTCCAAACAGATATCCCACACCGATTGTGGTTATGCTCCCTCCGGAGCGTAATATGATATGTATGGGCACAGATATGTTGTAGCTGAATGCATGATTGTTCAGAACATTTATTGTGAAGAATAGGGCGATGTTTACAAGCCAGCGCTTGATCGGGACGCGATTCGGCTTGAGGAATAGGGGCGGGCGTTTGATATCGAACTGCGAAGTATAGCCGACCGATGCGATGAAGATAAATTGGACAAAGGTGAGTAGGGTGCCTATGAGAAATCAGAAATGAAGGGGTCGTCGGACGCGCTTCGACATACCACTATCTGGATTCGGCCTGTCAAAGGGTTAGCTTCATAGACCCGCGTTTTGACCGGATAACCACTTACTTGATGATTGCTTCCAACGCGAAAACCTGTATTCTTTATGAGTTATCTCTTCACCAAGTGTCAATCCGGCAGAGCTTCGCACTCACATTCGAACAGCAGCCGCCAAAGATGAGCCCGAGCATAACCCCAACAGCCAGCCATTGTGGTATAGTCTCGATGAATATCCGTCCAATCAATGCCATGATTTTAGAAGACGTAGGCCTCTCATTGTCTATCCCATACATTTGCGCCTTTTCGAGCGAAGGGGCAGCGTTGATTTCCTTGGGACGGGGTTCGATCCCGTCCACTGTCGACGATTGAAGGTCTCGCAAAGTCGCACGTCGTCGAGGCGTGACCTGGCCGAGCATAGAGCTGGAAGGCGCGCTGCCACTGTCAGTTCTGGGTCTCCTAGCCATCGTGCCGCAAGCATCAGAAGAGATTTGAACGCGGCGGAGTGGTGCCTCGGCTCCGCCAAGCAAGATCAGAGCGGGCCTGGTGTAGGTCTTGACGCTAGACGATATAGCATACAAGAGAGGAAGAGGGGCAGAGATGCAGAGAGGGGAGATGGGACACACGCAGCGGTGCAATTCAGGACAGGAGGGGTTCTGTCTCACCTTGGGGTTGACAAGTGCCGGATGCCACGACTTTAAGAGCTGGCGACAATGAGGGAGGGCAGAGTGGAGTCACGAGACTGGAACGACGATCTCATGGCTGTTTCTGCGTGTCCTTGTTAATTATAGTTGCAGGAGGAAGTACCGGATCTGCCGGAATAATAACGAGTGTATTTGGCCAAATGTGTCCAGATGGTGGTCTGAAGTGGGTTTCGGTGGTCAGCCCTGTAATGTATAAAGGCCAGGTACTGGATATTGTCGAATCAGGCACCTACGTAGTCGGGTTACGGTAGAGTAAGGTAGGCAGGTAGGTACGGGTACGGGAACAGGGAGGTTAACGATGAGCTGTCATAAACTTTTTTTGGACGTGCGCTGGTAGGGTAGTGCGTAGTGGTTAGTACGGAGTACACTACAGTAGATTGGTCCGAGTGCACGTGAAAACCCCTCCTTTTGCCCCGATCTGAACTACGGCATTACAGCTAGGGTTTATGGGAGACATAGGGGGCATAGAGGCACAGCTCTCACAGATGTCACAAATATCACAATCCACCGACAAAAGACCATAGTACTTCTCTGCATTTCTCTCAAGTGACTAATGAATTTGCGTAAAAGATCTGGAGCCGTGAGCTTCGATGCCATGACGACGAACCCTTCTGCCCCTGCCCCCGCCCCCAGGTAGCATAGTGCTCGTTGGAAAATGAACTGCACTGGATTGCCCACATAACTTTCATTATCAATGGATCATTCACCTATGTCATGAGAGGCTGGTCTATAGTTCTCTCATATGCTCATCTCTCATCAATGTATGCGTCAACCGGCTCTTATTTGACCTTAAAGATATGAAGATTGGGAATCGTCTCATCACGTCGCAATCCGACGTCAACGCAGCCTGGCTATAAAGCCTCCTTCATTCTCCTGCTGTCTACAATGCCGAGAAGACAAAAAGCTATCGGGGTTTGTCAGCAGCTGCTTAAAAGAGGACGTAGGGGAAAAACTCGGGGGCTCTTACATTATTTGTCGCAGCGATAGCAATGCTGTCCTCAAATGGATGCCAACTCATGTGGAGGATCTTCTTGTTGAAATCAATTTGGTCCGCATCAGTCTCCTTCCTCATCCTCTGGCCTGCTCCGGTTGCCCCAGCCGCTGGGCTGCCAGCTCTTGATCCACCCTTCTTGCCATTTGCGCCAGGGCTCGTTGACGTGTTGATTGGCGTTGGTACTCCGACCTTCTTTGCCTTGAAAGCCGACTTATCAGCCTGCAGGACCACCTCCACCTCCTTATCTGGGTCTGAGGGGTAAATCATGAAGTTGTTGTTGTAGCTGCCAGTCATCACGTTCTTGGCATCTCCAGAGAAGACAACCTCAAACTTGTCGAAGATGCTGTCGTTCTCGTATGTATCACAAAGCCTGGGTCGGAGGTGCTCATGGATGGGGATGGTCTTGATCGGCTGGCGCTCCATGTTGACATCCCAAATCTTCACCGTCAGGTAGTCGCGAGACAGAATGTATCGTCCATCGTGTGAGAATCGGACATCCGAGATGGAGGAGATGATCTCGGAGAAGAAGGAGCGGGCAGAGGGGTCTTCCTCCTGTTCGAATTCTGATGGAGCGTTAGACAAAAGTCAGGGGTATCACGAAAGGTGGCTTACGCTTGGCATGTTGGTCGCAGAGAGCACTCTCGCGCATGTCTGCCAACTTGATTGTGCCTTTCGAGCTTGCATACATAAACCAGTTGCAGCTCTGGGGGTGGAACTCTGCTGCAGTGATGACCTCTGTTAGTTCCTCCATGTTCGCCGGCTTAATGTCAACAATGTTAAAGCTCTGGTCTTGAATATTCAGGTTCCAAAGGTTTACACGCAGGTCGTCACTGCTGATAAACGTCTCTCCATCACTGTTCACTGAGATGCTGTTGATATGGTATGCGTGTGCGTTGGCATATGTTCGGCGTGGTACGGCGGCAACGACGGTATCGTGATGTGTGAGTCTAGGTAGCTTAAGATCGTTTACGCTGTTGAAGTGGACATTGTTGCGAGATCGAGGAGCGCCGCCTCCGCCAGCAGCTGTGCCAGGGGTCAAGTCATGCGAGAGGTTATTTTCCGCAACGACCTTCAATGACTTCTCAAACACCTTCCACAGTTTGATAGTCTTGTCGTTTGTCGAAAGAAGGTAGTGAGATGCATTTTGCCGTTTGCACCACTTGATTTTATTGATCTTTTCTTCGATCTCAAGGGACTTCAGATAGTCAAATTCGGGTTCGTGTGATTGGAATTCTGTGTGAAACTTGTATTCGCATGTTTTTTTCTGTGGGAGTCAGTGTGTGCAGTATGGACAACAGTTGTTAGGTTGCATACTGTTTCGTTTCTCTCAAATAATACCACTCGGCCTCCCTTGTCTCCAGTGGCAAGGTAGTTTCCTGTGTGGTCGAACTCGACTGTTGAGATGATATCGGCTGTGCACGAACATGTTAGCCCCAAGTCCCCATTCGATAAGTTGACAAAAAGCTGCAGCTCTCATCCCCAGTTCCAGGTATCAGCACCTGTACGGCGCCTTGGTGCTACTAACCCTCTGTGATATCCTCTACGTCTCCCTTATCTCCGAAGCATCTGTGTGAATGTTAGCAGGGTCCTCTGGGTCGTGGACCAACCAAGCGGTCAAGGTCGTGCCGCGATATGTCTTGCTCGCCGCCACTCTTTATCTCCACGGAAATACTGACTGTGTGAACTTCCAAGTTGGAGAGTTCGCTTCTCCTTCTACCATGGTTCCAGCCCGCCCTGTTGAGGATCACCTTCCTCAAATTCGCGCGTGGCGTGGATAATTGTGGTGGGATGCTGGTTGTTCGAGGGGATACAAAATTCTAGATGGCGCAAGGTCTTCTGAGATGCAGTCAGTAGCTGTGTGAATAACGCATGGCGTACCAGGCGCGTACAATGCAACGGTGGCGTGCTGGGAGCAATAGAGTGAGCGGGAAAGGTAGGGAAGGCTTTGATTCAAACCCCGCAAGGCACGAGGATCGGGGTCGTCGAGCGGCGAAAACTCACAGAATCTGTAGAATCTACACAAAGCAATCAACCTACTGGCGATAAGTAGTTAGGCGCGTGAAAGTCTGGTGAGTATAGTTGGGATTGTGGGGTTATGATGGTTTTGGCGAGTGACCAAGAGGTCTGGCGGCAATCAGCTCCGCGCCAATACGTAGGTACTCAACAGCTGTATTACAAAGGTCGACAAGAGGCAACTGCATTGGGAAAATAGCCAAACTAAGGAAAGTGTACATATACATCACAAAAATATCACTACAATACCTATAATTTATCAGATACTACATTTGAGGTTTTTATAAAGTGTTCGCTTTGCGTAAATACCACGATCTCTTTCTTCAGTTCCAAGGAAGCTACAAATTGACAACATTTTGCTGCAAACCTGCTTGACAAGGTTAAAATGTGCCTCCCAACGGCAGCATGTCTTAGTATACCCTTCATTCTCAAGTCACAAATTTACTCTCAGTCAGAGGCCATATATCACCATGAAACATATCCATATCGCTCTCAATAACTCTGTATTTCCCTGGTTCTCGAGGCGCTTCAAGTGATTCGAGTACGGCGCTGATCTCAGGTCAATCACGTGATGTTGGTGGGGTCTCTTTTGTTTAGCCGACCCGTAAGCGCGGGGCCCTTGTCGGATCCTTGGGACCGCGACTATAACGACGACCAATTTCCCAGCGCGTGTTATATCGGACTGACGTTATGAGCAATGGGAAGGGTAAGGGGCCCGCAAAAGCTGCGGGGGAGCCGGAAGATTCGGTGATTTCTAACGAGACAACTACAACCTCTTCCAATTCGGTCCTCGATAGGGTTGCCGCCTCTGCGATCGGCCTTACACGGAATGCATTCGGTACAACGAATAGCAATGAGGTCAACGATTCTGCCACAGCAGCGTTAGCTACATCAGGGAAGGGGCAAGGCCAGCCGTCAGGTTCTGGCCAAGGTTCTGTTTGGGCCGAGAGCTCTCAGACCTCAAGGCAACAACCCTCGCACGGTAGCCATCAGCCTGGGCCACAGGTTTTCAGGAGTTCACACCAGGAACAACATACTGCATCTGCCGAAGCAGAGTTTTCGTCATTTCTCGACGGCATAGATACTTTCGGCCCGTCTACCGAAGATGGGACGAGGCCGGTGCTAGAGGAGGAAGATACTACGACATTTGGCAGCGCACCAGCGGCACAAATCCCAGGTCACAACTCAGAACCATATCAGTCTAGCAGTGTTAAGGAACAAGAGAGTCGTGATGGAGAGGCAGTGTTGGACATACTGTCTGAAAGGAGGCAAGAGGTTGACTACTTTGCACCTCAGAATATCGAAGATGAGATTGAGGAATGGAGATTGACCGACGACCAGACTGCAAAAATCAAGGACATAGTCAAGGAATTATTTCCTTCCTCGCATGTTCACACCGGTGCAGACGTCTCCGACCCACTGAATTTACAGCCCGATACGTTCAGGTCTAGCGATATGAGCACTTGGCTGCCGGATGAGTATGCTCAAGAGTCGTATTCTCACTTTGGGCAAGTTCTGCCACAAGAGGAAGCAAGCACCCTATGGATCGAGCAGTGGGAAGGTGTTTTGACGCGGTACGCCGACGAGGTTTGGGGTGGGCTATTACCTCTCGTGAGAGAAGCCAGAGATGAAATTGAGGAAATCAAGCAGGCAGAAGATCCTGCCGAGCATCGCCCAAAGGCTCTCAGGAGGTTAGGCCAAGTACTTGCTCATTTTAAACCGTAGTGTAAATATCCTAGCAGGATACAATGAAAGTATTGAGCCAAAGGTAACATTATTAAAGCCCGTATATTTTTAATCGAATTGTTCTCCTAGTGACACAGCATTGAAATAACTGATGAAAACTATATATTTTATTATGTTATTTAATTATTGCAAACTATATGAAACTACCGCCTAGAGAAAAACAGATGGCATAACAGCCGTGGCCCTTATATAAATAAAATATCCTAGAGACTAAAGAATATAGCCACGTCTTCTATTGAATTTCAACCACTCTATATATTTGTTTGCTTTCGCCATGAAGGTGAGAACCAAAATGTGGAAGCCTAAAATACCAGGCAACAATTACTCCCCACCACCGCCGCGGGTCTTGGTGAACATGCGATCTTGCCGCTGTGTTCCAGCTTGCAGCTCCCACAACAACCCTCTATAGCCATCAAGATGCTGTTTTTCAGGTGAGTTCGTTGTGTCCTTATGCGATGTATACCACGGCACCACTTGTGGGACATGCGCTAAGTGTTACCTAGTTTCTTCAAGACTCTTGTCGACCAAGAAGTGACGGTTGAGCTCAAGAACGATATCCAGATCCGCGGGACGTTGAAATCGGTCGATCAATACCTCAACATCAAGCTTGATGATATCAGTGTAGTGGAGGAAATCAAATACCCGCATCTTGTAAGCACGGAACCCGCGCCTGGCTCTGCCCCGCAAGCTGGCAAGAACCAAGCACAGCCGATTGGCATGCGCACATAGCAGTAGCAGACCTGCCATTTTATCAATGGGACGTATGCTGATGTGGTATGGTGATATAGTCGTCCGTCAAGAACGTATTCATCAGAGGAAGTGTGGTGAGATATGTCCACCTTCCAGGTGCCGTCGTGGATACCCAGTTGCTAGAGGATGCGACAAGAAGAGGTACGTTGAACATGGCCCCATAGCCACCGAGCGATTAATAACAAGCCTGTCATATAGAAGCGGCCCAACAAGCATCGAAAGCGAAAGCAGCATAGGGTGGACGGTGGGCGAGAGTTTCGGCATATGAATCCGGAAGAGGCATGTGGCAACAGCCGCCATACATAACCTGTGGCGGGCTTGTTTGTTAGACCACCGGAAGACATCTGGGATACGATAGAACTGTGGTAGTGAGGAAATATGGCCATTAGAACAGGTTATGGAGGGAGTTAGGCGTCCCTGGCCGGGCTGCTTGAGTTTCACCTGGGACACAAACAAGATACCCAGAGTTTCATGGACCATGGCTTCATTTGAAGCTGTAATATAAACCATGCTACAAACGCCTTTGAACTAGCTTCTATTTTCTTGGTGAAGAACATAAATATCTGTATATAATAAAGTGGTCACGGGACCACGCGTAAAAACGATGTCGCGAAATCCCCTCATCATCAAAGAGTGGCAAGACGACAGCCCCGTCAACACTTGGCCCATGGCAACTTCTGCCTTGCGATGCTATGTTCCGCAAACCTCGAGAGGACGCAAGAAGTGATATTTCTTTGAAACCCTCCACAGGCAGGCCTCCGACACCGCCGGATGGGCGAAGTACTGGTCGGACCGGCTCAACGACAGCCATGGGCGGCCCCTCATCCTCCACCAAACCCTTGACCCCTCGACCAAACACGAAGACCAATGTGCGAAGGGCCAGCTCCCAAACCACGAAGAAAGCATTTAATGCGAAGACTCCAGCGAAGGCGAACGGAAGCATATTGAACTTCTTCAAAAAAGTTGAGGCTGAGGACGATGGTGGTCTCTTTTTGTCTGGGGGTAGATATGAGGTTTCGCCGACAAAGAAGGGTTTGGCTGTACGGTCTCCCACGATTGATGACATTGACGGCGCCACCTACGATGATTTATACAGCGCCCCAGATGACACAGGGAGATACAACGAGTCGGGTCAATCAACAAAGAGGAGGAGAACCAGCGATGGACGTACGGATTCACAGGCAAGAAGGATGAATACAATTGTTTATTCCGAGGACAAGCAGCTAGCCACGGAAGATTTAAACTTGCCGTTACATGCAGGCACAGATGTGAAAGCGGAAATACCACAAGCCTGCACTCCCCCTCCGCCAGACGCAGAGAACCCTCAACCGAAGCGCATAGGCGCATTTCTCGATGATAGCGATTCGGAGGATGACGAAGCTGTCGTAGGAATAGACGTGCGAAGTCGGGATACGGCAATCGAGGGAAACGTTGCTCTCAGCAGCGAAGGACTGCTCGGTAGGAGCAAAATAGTGAAACCGGAAGCAGATGACGAAAGTTACCTTTTCGAAGACACACCAGACGTCTCTACGGATCAGCCAGCAGGAGGACAGATACGAGAAGAGGCGAGCTACGGCGAATATGGTGCGTTTGAGGACATGGACGAGTACCCTGATATCGAAGACGAGTTTGCTGATGGCGAGGAGTTCATGGAGAGGAAATGGATGGAAGAGCAGGAAAAGTTCGAAAACGCAGACGAAAGCGAAATAAACGGCCCCTTACGGAGTGATGTATTTGGTATGCCCGATGAGTCTTCAGTGTCTAAATGCCCGATTTGCGATTCGGATCTTGGGGGAAACACTACAGATGAAATCACGAGACATGTCAATGCTTGTTTGGACGGCAATCCTGAACCGCCACCTCCTGCTACTGTGACTAAGATAAAAGCGGAACATGGAAGCGACCGCTTTTCAAAGGCATCCATTGCACGATCTGGACAGGCAAATCCGTTCCAGCTAGACGCACCCGACCCTTCGACCTCGTCAGCCTTCTCGAAACTCATGTCCTCGAAAGCGGAGGATGCGGCCTGGGAAACTGCTGCTGCCGCCGAGACTTCAGCAAAAGGCAAACCAGCTTACAAGCGCGTCTGCCCATTCTACAAGATTATGCCTGGCTTCTATATTTGTGTTGACGCATTCCGATATGGCGCGGTTCAGGGGTGCAATGCATACTTTCTCAGTCACTTTCATAGTGATCACTATATTGGGCTGACAGCTTCGTGGTGCCACGGACCGATCTATTGCAGCAAAGTTACGGGCAATCTAGTCAAGCAGCAATTAAAAGTCGACCCCAAATGGGTTGTAACTCTGGAATTTGAGGATATGGCGGAAGTGCCCAATACGCATGGGGTCAGTGTGACGATGATCCCAGCCAACCACTGCCCGGGGAGCTCCTTATTCCTCTTTGAGAAGGTTGTAGGGAAGGGTCCTAAACCAAAGGTCCAGAGAATACTGCACTGCGGCGATTTCCGAGCATGTCCTGCCCACGTGGAGCACCCCCAACTAATGCCTGATATTGTCGACTCGATTACTGGAAAGACGAGACAGCAGAAGATTGATGTCTGCTATCTCGATACGACATATCTCAACCCCCGATATTCATTCCCGTCGCAGGATGATGTCGTGCAGTCTTGCGCAGACATTTGTGTTAGTATGTCCAGAGACAAGGGGGAGCTTACGTGGGAAAGAGCTGGGAAAGAGCGTGCTGGAGCAAGCATGGCCAAGTTTGTGGACACCGGGATGAAATCCGAGGATGCAGCGACCCAGCCGCGAGGTAAACTTCTCATACTCTGCGGTACATATAGTATTGGGAAAGAGAATATCTGCCTGGGCATTGCACGTGCACTGGACTGCAAGATCTGGGCGCCGCCACGGAAGCAGAAGATCTGCGCTGCACTCGAGGACCCTGAGCTGACGTCGCGGATGACGACCGATCCCCACAAGGCACAGATACACATGCAGTCGCTGATGGAGATCCGTGCGGAGACGCTGCAAGACTACCTGAATAGCTTGAAGCCGCATTTTTCACGCATCGTGGGATTCCGGCCGAGCGGGTGGAACTACCGCCCGCCGAATTCGCGGCTTGTGGACAGCCCGTCGGTGGCCGCGGTGCTCACTGGCGAGAACTGGCGCAGCAGGTATACGATGGCGGACCTACAACCGCAGCGTGGCAGCACGCGTGAGGCAGCCTGCTTTGGCGTGCCATACTCGGAGCACAGTAGCTTTCGAGAGCTGACGATGTTCTGCTGCGCGCTGCGAATCGAAAAGGTGGTGCCGACGGTGAATGTTGGGAGCGCCGCCAGCCGCGCCAAGATGAAGGTGTGGATTGATCGGTGGCTGACAGAGAGAAGAAAGAAGGGAGTCATCCGATTTGGGGAGGGCAAGGACATGGTGAAGTGGTGAGGGAGCCGGATAGCCGTGTGGTTATTTTTGTACGAGACACTGGTGACAACTCCAACACCACAATAAGACACTCGACCCTCATTTTCGCGGAACCGACATTACGCCGAGTCACAGTGGACACACGGCCTGGCCGAGTCGTCTGAATTTTCTGTTGAGACAGGGGCTAAGTCAAAAAGTAATTCCCGGAGGAAGTGTTAGAGACATCTAGAAGGAAAAAAAAAGGAGCTATCTGCGAGCTATTTGTCTGACAGTACAGTAGTGTAGCGGAGACCCAGGTGATCTCCCCATCGTGCATAACGGGGGTAGCAGGGTAATACTGGGCCCATCTGCATGCGCGAGGAGGAAAGAAGCCTTTGGGGTAGCCTGGGCGCGGTTGTCAACGTCGACTGCCCCCCTGGCGTCTGTGCAGGCCAATCAGGGGCTTGGCCTCGGGAACGTGCTGAAGGGGGTGGTGGGATGACTGGCTTGGCGGGCCAGCGTTGACATTGAAACAAGCAAAACCAAGATACGGGACGGATATTGTGGCGAGGCTTGTTTTCGATCGTTGGGATCATGGGAGGGGTTACAAGGCTCGGTAGGTGCGAGCAAGCTTTGTGGCGCGGTCGGGGGGATACTGGCCGGCGATACAAGCGGGTGTGCTATGTCGATGAGGCCGGGACGGGGCGGCTTGGCTGAGATTGGATATTGGAGATGAGGGTGAGATACGGATGAGAAATAGAAGGCAAACCTGATATTTGCACTTGAACGGGCGCGTTGGAACCTACTCGCGGTACATGCTATGAATGGTTTGCGTATACGAAGGTGAAGTGAGACGCGTGCAACGGCAGCGACCGAAGCGCGCACGTGGGCTAGGTGGATGGGCAGGAGGGCGATGGTGACGCGTGAGACAGGGTGCAGGAGGCGTCGCTCGATGGGGAAAATTCCCGAGTCGGGTTCTGTGCTGAACCGGGAATGGGGATGATTGTAATTGATTTGATTTGTGGACGGGATCTCGATTATGCTGTTGGAATGTTGGAATGTTGGAAGGAGTTGAAGGGGGAAAGCAGGCTGGAGGAACGAGCATTGGGCAGAGCGTGGCAGAGCAGAGGTGTTCGTTGTCGTCACGACGGCAGGGGGGGGGGG
>JPJU01002169.1:0-41358 GCA_000750735.1 Pseudogymnoascus sp. VKM F-4246
GCGGGGAGGGGAGGGGGGAGGGAAGGAGAGGTATTTGTTGGATAGAGTTGCCTAGAATGATGGAGCAATGCGAGGGTTAACATGGTGGTATCGTGGAATATGGTGCTGGTAATATAACATTAAGGAGGTCACGTTTGTTTGTTATACTCTTAATTTCCCCATCTGGCCTCAACTTGTGCTTTGAATAATATGCTTAACACTCTATTGTAGTCTTATTCTCGTATTCGTTTGTTCCTTCGACATCTTCAGCCTCAACAACCTCCGCCCTTTATGCTACAACTACATCATTACAACCAACATGTCTCACTATATGATACCGCCCTCTCAACTACAATATCCAACCCTTCACCGTGGTGGTGTACGAGTAAGTACGTACAGGATATCCCATCACACCGCACGGGGCACCCCAATCACACCGTGCTACATGATATCACAATCACACCGCATCTTTCTACGCGGAACTACCGCATCTGCCGCGCAGCCGTGATCCTCCGGCCATCTCCCTGGTGATCAAGATGGAGATGATATATCCCATACACAAGTTCGCGTTGGGGTATCCCTCCCTTTTCCCCCATCTCCCCCCTTCTCCCCCTTCCAGACTCTCCATACTAATCACAAATCAGACCACGCCGCTTGACTCACCATGCTCACTATGCACGCCAAGCCACATGGTTCACGCCTTTCTGGGTGGTGGTTATGCCTGCTCGTGCCTTAGTGCCTTAGCACAGTCCCCCACCAAATGTCAATTGTCAATGGATAAAACAGACCCAAACAACGCCACTAAACTCTATGTGGCGCCCGGAAGCGTGTGAAAAACGCGTAATGTGGTGGTTTCAGCGTGTGCTTTCGGCCTTCGGCTTTCAACTATGCAAAAAGCAAAAGCACTAACCTAACCTCCTCTCCTAAGTTGCCAAACCACCACCAACCCTTTTCGAAACTTATTACCGTACTAACTCCACTAGCACACCCTTCCCTGCGCCCCCCGCGACGCCTTCCTAGCATTCTAGCCCTCTCGGATGCTGGCCCTAGTTGCCCCAGTAGAGCTAGAACGAGCATCACCTCCGTCAAATCACGCTCCCGCTTAAACTACGGCCGGAATAGACAAAACGCCAAGGGCGAAGCCAGAGAAGAGAGGGGCGAGCGGGAGAATTGGGGGAAACTAATGGGACGAATACTCAGTCGTACCCCACACTTGTACATTAACCACGACTACCCCAAATCTCGGATTTTACGAAGAAGGCGCCACCTCCCACCTTTTTGGCCCTTTCCCGTTCTGTTCTCTACTGGACGTATGTACGTCAAACCTGAAATGGGCAAGGTAGGGATGAGAATGGTCAATAAGATGGAAGGAACGAGCAGCCAAAGTGCGGAAAGACGGCACCTGGACATCTTGGCCCTGGTTCCTTCAATTTATACTCGCCTCCCTTTCCGCTGCTAACCTTTCCGTGGCTACCTTGTCCAGCGCGTTCCTGGGATTGGGGCGCCATGGAATTGGGGTAAAATATGTACAAAAAGTTGATTTATAAGGGTCTCGTCAGGATCCCCACCATTTAGACTTTTCTTATCCCCGCCGTCGCCTGGCAGAATATTTAGCTCCCAGTAGTCGTATAGGTTGCTTGCCTTTCGTTCTTTTACGATATCTCCTCTACTCCCCCCTCTCTCCTCTTTTCACCTCTTTACTCTTCGTCCTCTCCCCTTCCCCCTCCTCACCCCCTCCCTTTCTCTCCCCTCCTCCTTCGTTTTGCACCTCTTAACCGCTCAGCCTCGCCCTCAGACCACTATATATTTGTCTTCCGATATCATACTTATAATATACTTATAATACCACTCACGTTACAATCTACCCACAGCCTTTTGGCGAACAACACCCATCCTCGTGCAACCATCGGGCTCTCCCGAGATGCCTGACACCACTATTCCCCCCGTCTCCTCTGCGCCCTCCCGCTCCTCTCTTGAAACGGCAACCGACCCTGAGAAGCAGCGCGAGGCCGTCCGCAGCAGCAACCCAAATGGTTTCGTCCAGCCCACCAGCGGCGTCTCTGTCGCCGGTGCTGAAGCCGAGTTCGCCTCCCTCCAAAAGGAGCTGACGAACATCTCTCGCGCCACTCGCAAATCCGAGACTGGCGTTGGCGGCGAGGCGGACGTCGAAAAGGTCAGCTCGACTAGCACCGCTAGCGAGCCCTTCGATCTCGAGGGCACGCTTAGGGGAAACAGAGAGGCGGACGAGGTGGCCGGGATCCGTGCTAAGAAGATTGGAGTGCTCTGGGATGGTCTGACCGTGAGGGGCCATGGTGGGGTTGCGAATTTCGTCAAGACGTTCCCGGATGCGTTTACGGACTTCTTTAATGTCTGGGCCACGGGGAAGCAGATCCTTGGCCTAGGGAAGAAAGGGCGTGAGGTCGACATCCTGAAGGGATTTAGGGGTTTGGTGGAACCGGGAGAGATGGTACTCGTGCTTGGAAGGCCAGGCAGTGGATGTACCACTTTCTTGAAGGTTATTGCGAATCAGCGATTTGGATATACGGGCGTCGAGGGGGATGTGTTTTACGGACCTTTCGATGCGGCGACGTTTGGAAAGCAGTACCGTGGAGAGGCCGTGTACAACCAGGAGGATGATGTGCACCACCCTACGCTGACCGTGGGACAGACGCTCGAGTTCGCGCTGGACACGAAGATCCCTGGCAAGCGTCCCGAGGGGATGTCGAAGGGGCATTTCAAGGAACGCGTGGTTCAGACGCTACTGAAGATGTTCAACATCGAACACACTGTGAACACGGTCGTTGGATCGGCTTTCGTCCGCGGAATCTCTGGTGGAGAACGCAAGCGTGTCTCCATCGCTGAGATGATGGTGACGGGCGCCACGGTCTGCGCATGGGATAACTCAACGCGCGGTCTCGATGCATCCACTGCTCTCGACTATGCGAAGTCTCTACGCATCATGACCAACATTTACAAGGCAACGACCTTCGTCTCGCTCTACCAGGCCAGTGAGAATATCTACAAGCAGTTTGACAAGGTCCTTGTCATCGACAGCGGTAGACAGGCTTTCTTCGGCCCTGCGGACCAAGCACGTGGATACTTTGAGTCTCTCGGCTTCAAGGAGAAGCCTCGCCAGACTACCCCCGACTTCCTCACCGGCTGCACTGACGAGTTCGAGCGCGAATACGTCGAGGGCCACGGGCCACACACTCCAGATACCCTCGCTCAGGCATTCACAGATTCCAGCTTCTCTCAATCTCTCACCGCCTCTATGGACACCTACAAGACCTCTCTCGAGCCCAACCGCCAGAGCCACGAAGACTTCCGCGTCGCCGTCACAGAGAGCAAACGCGGCCGTGGGATCGCTCACTCCGTCTACTCCGTTCCCTTCTACCTGCAGGTCTGGGCCCTCATGCGCCGCCAATTTCTCATCAAGTGGCAGGACAAGTTCCAGCTTTGTGTGTCATGGGGCACCTCTCTCGTCATCGCCATCGTCGTCGGTACGACCTGGCTCAACATCCCGCAAACAAGCGCCGGCGCCTTCACAAGAGGCGGGGTGTTGTTTATTAGTTTCTTGTTCAACTGTTTTCAGGCTTTCGGTGAACTGGCGAGCACTATGTTGGGTAGGCCGATTGTCAATAAACATCGCGCATATACATTTCATCGGCCCAGTGCCCTGTGGATTGCTCAGATTGCGGTCGATTTGTCTTTTGCGGCGATGCAAATCTTTGTGTTCTCGCTGGTGGTGTACTTCCTGTGCAACCTGGCGCGAGATGCAGGCGCATTTTTCACGTTTTATATCGTTATTGTTCTCGGTTACTTGACTATGACGCTGTTTTTCAGAGTTATTGGATGCTGGTATGTAGATTTGGATTTGGATGCGTGCTTTACTGCTTTACTAACTTTGAGATAGTTGCCCTGATTTCGATTATGCCATCAAATTCGCCGTCATCACGATTACGTTCTTTGTCCTTACAACAGGGTACTTGATTCAGTACCAGTCCCAGAAGGTCTGGCTGCGTTGGATATTCTGGATTAACCCGTTCGGCCTCGGCTTCTCATCTCTCATGGCCAACGAATTTAGTCGCATAGATTTGACCTGCTCAGGCCAGAATCTTATTCCAAATGGTCCAGGTTATGGAAACATAAGTCACCAAGTATGCACGCTAGCGGGCAGTGTCCCAGGGAACCCAATTGTCTCTGGTACGGATTACATCGAAACGTCATTTTCATACAGTCCGAGTGATCTTTGGAGAAACTTTGGCATTCTTATCGTTCTGAGCGCCTTCTTCCTAATGATCAACATCCTCTCTGGAGAGCTACTTAACTTCGGCGCTGGTGGAAATGCAGCAAAGACCTTCGCGCACCCAACGAAAGAGAACGATGAGTTGAACGCGCAGCTCATCGCCAACCGCGAGGCGCGACGCACTGGCAAGGGCGAGGCGCAGGGTTCAGACCTCAAAATCGAGTCCAAGGCCGTCCTGACCTGGGAAGGCCTCAACTACGACGTGCCAACTCCTTCTGGACAACTACGCCTCCTCAACAACATCTATGGATACGTGAAACCTGGAGAGTTAACAGCACTGATGGGCGCTTCGGGTGCGGGCAAGACGACTCTTCTCGATGTTCTCGCGTCGCGCAAGAACATCGGTGTCATCTCCGGCGATGTTCTGGTCGATGGTCTGAAGCCTGGCACTGCATTCCAGCGTGGCACGTCGTATGCTGAGCAGTTGGATGTCCATGAGCCGACGCAGACGGTGCGTGAGGCGCTACGGTTCTCGGCTGACCTCCGTCAGCCCATCGATGTCCCGCGTGCTGAGAAGTATGCGTATGTCGAAGAGATCTTGTCACTGCTTGAGATGGAGGATATGGCCGATGCGATTATTGGGGATCCTGAGAGCGGGCTTGCTGTTGAGCAACGCAAGCGTGTTACGATTGGTGTTGAACTTGCTGCCAAGCCGGAGCTGCTACTCTTCCTCGACGAGCCAACTTCTGGCCTCGACTCTCAATCTGCCTTCAACATTGTGCGTTTCTTAAAGAAGCTCGCGGCTGCAGGCCAAGCTATCCTCTGTACCATCCATCAGCCAAACGCCGCTCTCTTCGAAAACTTCGACCGTCTCCTTCTTCTCCAGCGTGGTGGACGCTGTGTCTACTTCGGCGATATCGGCTCGGAGGCCACAACTCTACTCGAATACTTCCATCGACACGGCGCCGATTTCCCTGCCGACGCCAACCCCGCGGAGACCATGCTCGATGCTATTGGTGCCGGCCAGGCTGCACGCGTTGGCGATCATGACTGGGCCGACCTCTGGGCTGAGAGCCCCGAACTTGCGGCCGTCAAGGCGCAGATCACCAGCATGAAAGCGACAAGAATGGCCGAGGTCGGCGCTGCTACCGAAGCCACCGATTCGCGCGAGTTCGCGACGCCTCTGATGCACCAGCTGCGGATCGTCCAGGCACGCACCAACCTTTCTTTCTGGCGATCGCCAAATTACGGTTTCACGCGCCTTTTCAATCACGTCGTCATCGGCTTGGTGACGGGGCTAATGTATCTCAACCTCAACTCGTCTCGCGCGTCGCTGCAATACAGAGTCTTCGTCATGTTCCAGGTCACCGTGCTCCCTGCCATCGTGCTCTCGCAGGTAGAGCCCAAGTATGCTATCTCGCGAACCATCTTCTACCGCGAGGCCAGCTCAAAGATGTACTCGCAATTCGCTTTCGCCACCTCACTCATCGTTGCTGAGATGCCCTACTCCATCATCTGTGCGGTTGCCTTCTTCCTCCCGCTCTACTACATGCCCGGCTTCTCCTCTGAGCCCGCCCGCGCAGGGTACCAATTCCTCATCACTCTCATCACGGAGCTCTTCTCTGTAACCCTCGGCCAGATGATTGCAGCCCTCACTCCCTCACCCTATATCGCTGTCCTTCTCAACCCCTTCGTCATCATCACCTTCGCGCTTTTCTGCGGTGTCACCATTCCTCCTCCAGCCATGCCCGCCTTCTGGCGCACCTGGCTCTACGAACTCGACCCCTTTACCCGCCTCATTGGCGGTATGGCTGCCACGGAGCTCACAGGCCGCGAAGTTGTCTGCGCAGTACAGGAGCTAAACCGCTTCGTCGCGCCCGCTGGGCAGACATGCGGCAAGTACATGGCCGATTTCTTCGCGGCGGGTGGCAGCGGTTACCTCGTTAGCGATGAGGGTAGCGACTGCGAGTTCTGTGCGTTTAAGAGCGGAGAGCAGTTCCTGCAGGGGATGGAGATGCATTGGGAGAATCGCTGGAGGGATTTGGGCATTTTTGCGGCGTTTATTGCGAGCAATATTGCGATTTTGCTGGTTGCTGTGAGTTCTTTTTTCCCGTCTAATCTGTCTGTCTATGGAGCGATGCTAACGTATGATGATTGTAGTCGAGATACCTGAATTTTAATAGACGGTAAGTGGACCGAGATTGAGGCGAGAGCTTGCCTATTATACAAATAATACACTATAATATAGTATGGGGCCGCTGGGGATGAAGCGGCAGTAAGTAAAGAGAATATATTAAAACGGCGGGATGGGATAAGGGGCATGACATATATGGCCATATAAAACAAAGACTTCCGGTTGATGGAAGCACAGATTGAGCGGGAGGAAAAGGTTGGGGGTAATTTTATTTTAGATTTTGGGGCTTTATATAGTTGTAGGGTTCAGTAGGATAATGTAGAGGTTGAGTTTGAAAAGAAAAATATAAGAAATTAACGGATACTGGCTTTATGGTTTTATTGAGTTGGTGGGATTCGAAAAGCCATGTGGCCACGGCTTTTCTAACTACTATAAAGGTTGATAGGCGGCTTCACTTCTCAGCAGGTGCAACGGATCGAAAGCTTCGTGGCCGAGTACGTACTGGCGGAGCGCTGCTGTATTACACGCCGAGCCACGTATGTTCCGAAGAGAATAGTATTAGGTACAAGGGGGGTGTATGGGTGGTGGATACCACGACAGCAACAGGACGGCGGCGACAGCGGCACAATATTGGTGTAGGTGGAAGTTGTGGTGACAGGAATATTTCGTAGCCGTGGTGATATCACGGTAATAGGGAAGGGGAATGGCTGTACTGTAGCTGTGATCAACTGCGCGCCGGACTAATCGATGTCCAGTATCTCTTGTTAAGACCCGACCAGCTGATGAATTTGCCCGCCTTAGCTTCGTGTCTTTTTACCTATATATATGTGGTCGTGCCTTCGCCAACACACATCCAACTAATTAATCTATTCCAAGGAGGATACGTACTCGACTGCCAGCTGATGTACCTCAAATATGTGCAGAAAGTGGATTGTGCAGCGGGACTTTTGTGGCAAGTAAGAAGAAGAAGGGGAACACTTTGCGCCATGAGGATGGATTCTGACGAGAAGTGCGTACGGCGCGGCCAGCTAACATACACTCTCATTCCTGTACCTGGTAGGATTCTGGCGATATCCAAATGATCACACGCTGTATTTATAGCAAACATGCGCTTACGAGATAAGTTGTGCCAAGAAAGATTTGCAAGTGTGGTAGTATAAATTTGATCATATTTCCAACTCAAATACATATCAACCCCGCTGTGGTAATTCACAGCCAAGATCCGTAAATGAATTCAACACCTTAAATCCCAGCGGCGCGATCGTCTCGAGCGATTGTGCAGGCACCTGTTCTCGACGTTAGCACTCACTCACACCATGGACAATAATGCGGTGACGGGGACTCAAACTCACCAAATCCAAGTACGATGTCCAAGCCTTGTGCGCCTTATTTTGCCTCACCCCCAATAACAATAGCCCCTGCAATAACACTCCATCCTCCTCACACCCCACCCTCACAATCGGCGATAGCACGCCTCCCGCTCTCCCACCAGCTAGATGTGGGTGCCACTGTGCCAACAGCGTGCTCGAACGACATAGCACAATCGTCCCAACAAGTCGTCCATCAGCTCTGCTCTTCGCTCTGACCACCCCGCACGCCTCCGCATCAGCTAACGCAAGAGTATAAAGCTTATATTGCTCCCAGCTGCCATATGTAGAAATATGCGCCGAGACCTCATCATCAAACGCGCCCAGGCCGTGGATCAAGTCAAAATCGACATTTAACCGCTGCACTGCCTTGACTACCTGCTCCGGCGGTGTCCAGTGATGCAGGTCCTGGATGATGCAGCTCGCGAACTGGTGGGAGGACACTGTCGCCGCGGGTGGGAGTGACGCGCCCAACCACCTTCGCAGTCGGGGAACCGAACCCTCCGTGCTCGGCACACCGGGGTAAATGGCGGGGATGCGTATACCGATCTTGAGGTTCTGGAGACCAGGGCGGCTGGTGAGAGCGCGGACCGCGCGTTGGTATAGAGAATGCCCGATGGACATGCTGCGCTTGCCCGGGTCGACGAAGAGGGCGCCAATGTGGCCGATGGTAGCGGTGGCATATGTGGCGCAGAAGCCATAGAGGGCGCCCGTGCTGGAGTTGCGGACGACAAAGTGTGATTCGGCTACGGCAGGGTCGGCAAGGGAGAAGGATAAGGCGGTAGCCCCCCAAAGTGGCGATGGTGAGCCGGGGGTGGAGGCTTTAGATACAGTTTGTATCAGCGTGTTGAGCGAGTTGACATCTTTCTCCGAATATGACTCTACCAGCCACGCTTGTCGGGATTTTTGGGCCTTTGCAACTTTCCTCAACGATCCCGGGAGACTTCCCTGAGGCCTTAGCTGTCCAAAGAGGACGCGGACTAGGGCTGCCATGGCGGTTTCAGTAAAGTCATAAGTGCAAATGTACGTCCCAATACTCTTATCTCGGGCAAAATCGTATGGAGATGAGACCGACACAACGATTAGAGACTTCTTCTTCCCCGTCGGGGTTGGCAACGAGCACATCATGGAGACGTGCTTGGTGAAGCCTGACTGATACAAGTTTCGAGTTGCATCCGCTGTTACTATAATAATCGATGATGCTCGCTCTATAAGGTGCTCGTGTGTAGGTCTCACCCCGTTGGCGGTATATGAGGTGTGAAGAAGCTTCCCACGCCGTTGGCGGGCCAGCTGCCTGCCCAGCTCTCTAAAAACGCCCTCGCCAGACATGATAGATCCGCGATCCATCCACCGATCGTGGTCAATGGCTGTAGCTTTGCCTTCAGAGAGAAATTTTGTGGCAGCAGACGCCGGTAAGGGCTTCAAAAGTGGGGTGAGTAGAAGCAGCTCATCGCTCTCTGACATAGTATGAGAGAGCGGTAAGAGTTGATTGTTGTCGCGCATGACAGTTATCGAGTTGTCATATGCTCTTGTTGACAGAGAAAGATGTGACTCGTGGAATTTAGAGAGGAGCTTCAGACCCGGTGGATTAAGGGCCTTTTCCCAAGATGTGCAGTTAGACTTTAGCTTCAAGACCCGGCGTAATGAAGTCCGCACTCGCTCAACTGAAACCATGCCATTTTCGAGTCCGATTTTCAGTCCCGACAATGCCTCTTTTTGGACGGAGAATGAGCGGCAGAGCAATACAAGGTCGCAGCCAGCCTCTATCGCCATAACACAGCCTCCTCGGAAGCCGATGTCAACATTCAAAGCTTCCATTTCCAAGCACTCGGACACGACAACTCCATTAAATCCCAAATCTCGCCGTAGTAGGTCGTCTACAACTTCTTTCGAGAGACAGGCATGCATGATATTGATGTCCTTATTATTGATGGCACAGCCGCCGACCATAATTGCATCGAGGCCTGCGTTGATTGCGTTGCGGAACGGCACCAATGCACCTAGGCTAAGCTGTTCCAGAGTTTCCGTAATTATTGGCATGTCCAACGTAGATCCGAGAAACGTGAGGTTTCCATATGAAGGGAAATGCTTTCCGCAGGTCGTCAAACCTGCATCTTTGTAACCATTCATAGAGGCGATGCCGAATTGAGACGCTTCATGGGGGTCATCGCCCGCAGCTCTCACCCCAAGCGGCTGTATTTGAGCATTATTTAGGACGTCTAGAACCGGTCCGAGGATCATGTTAACTCCCACTGACGACACTTCCAGGGCAGTAGCATTTGCTATCTCGTATGCCAAGTCCGGGGATCCCGCGGCTGCGACACCCATAGCGCTCGGGTACTGGCATATGTACTCTTCGTCGTACAAGCTATTGACACCTCCGTTCTCCTGGTCAAGAGCAATAAGCAGTGGAACGGGGTGGCCGGCGTCTCGGGCAATCATCTGGAGCTCTTGGGCAAGTCTCGCCGTGTCCGCAGCAGCTAGGCGGTGTTAGAGGTGTGACAATGAAGAAGCGCCAGTATTTGGAAACACGTAGAGAGTCAGCCTACATTTCAGATTCTTCGCTGTGAGAATGATGGATCCGAGGCCATAATCTGCGATGAGGGTACGGATCTGGGGCGTGACTTCCTCGCCTTCCCATCCCATCATGAACAGCTGGCCCATCGCCCTGTGGTTGTCAGTTCCGCATACAGCATGAAAAACCCCAGTAGAACCACTCACCGATCCATGTCGTCCCATATTGGGTCCAAATCCTCCTGAAAGGCGGCCATATTTACGTGGTCTGTGGTATCAATTGGTTGTCTACTTGTATATTGAGGTCAGGTGGGGTGAGCTGTCGCCGCCAGCCATGCGAGCACCAACGCAGGAGCATAGGCTCACGGGGATGAGAGGCGCAAGATGTAAGTATATGAATGAAGAAAGAAGCTAGATGGTACAATAAATCATCGTGAAGCCGTAAAACACAAATATAGGGTAGTATATGGAACAAATGGTCGTGTTTCTGACCCGATTGAGGCTCAAGGCGGGGGGTTGGCGGTACAAGTTACCCGACTTTGTGTTTGTTCCACACAGAGTCTCGGTGGTTCCGCGGTATCGTGGTTTGTGGTTGACGAGTGGAGGAGAAGTGGAGGAGTGGAGGATGTGGTGGTTGAGGTGGAGACGTCGGGGAAAGGATGTCGGCAACCTGATAAGGAACAGGAGCAGTTGGTGGCTTTTTCACAGGGTTATCACGGGCTATCTCCAGGGGAGTCACAGGGTTATGCACGCTAACTGGGATTCTAATGAGCTGCTAATGAGCTGCTAATGAGCTGCTAATTAGGTACTAGAACACCACTAACAGTGACACTAATCAACCGCTAACCCACTACTTATCCACTACCAATCAGTGCCAACCGAGTACACAGCCAAGTGCTAATATAACCTGGGGAAAATGGAGAAATGGAGAGGCACACACACACCAAAAGTAAGTACACCCGACTATACCAAGTCCCTACCAAGCATCCCCAACCACAAGCCGCCTCTCGGTATCCCCGCAGCGAGCCATGAGACCTTCCATCAACAACAAATCCGCCGCCATTTTACTTCCTTAACCACTGCAATTATATACCCTGCTACCAAAACGACTGCGATCGCATGCTAGAGTACCGAGCGATGGTGAGATGGCTGGCTACGATGGGTTGAGCATGTCGTCGCAGCCCGCGGTTGATGTCATGCGTCTCCCTCAGGGAGCCGGCGACAACTCCGAGGCTTATAGCCAGGCGTCAGACTTCTCGGGGGAAGCTATGTTGTATGTTGATGATCTTGGTCGAAGCATGCGGACTTACCTTCGTTCCAGCAACGACCTGAATGTCGACCTGTCATCCCTCCCCGTCTTCACGCCGAACAACAACTACGACTTCGCGCATGGCTTCGACGAGTCGCTGGCATACAACAACGGCGCCTACTTCGACAACCTTCTCGATCCGGGGGCTGCCGTGCCCGAATTTTCACCCGCGAATCTCGATAACAAGCTCTTGGGCTTCGGTGCGCCTATACACAAGACCCAGGTCCTCGACAGCGGCGGACAAACATGGCCTCGCTTAGCTGCGGAACTGAATGGCATGTTCTCCATCGCAGAGGACGTGTTTGAGGGAGAGACGGGCGGGAGGCCACTGGAGCTGACATGCTACCGGCGGAATCTGTTCCAGATTTCGGGAGCCATCATTCTCTCGCGGACTACGGCGCAAGCACTCATGGAGCAAGGAGGACAAGTGCCAATTCAGGACCTGGTCGCAGTTCTATCCGCCACGGAGTCGATCGAGGGGAAACCAACAGAAATCATATCAGTGCCATGGAAGGCGGCGGCTGCGAATAGCTCTGCATCAGAAGATAAGGCCGGAGCGGCACCGGCGAACATTCCGATAGACCTATCGTCAAATCAGGAAGCCGATCCCATATATGTCAATATCCCGATAGCATGGCGAAGACTGCAGTTCAAATACGCCACTGCTAACAATGGCCGACGAAAAGGCCTACAGCAGCATTATCAAATCCAAATTACATTAATGGCTAAGACAGAAGGTGATAGCCAGTTGATCAAAATCGCAGAGATCCAGTCCAATCCAATTGTCGTCAGGGGGCGGAGCCCCAAGAACTTTGATAGCAGCAAAGATGTCCCTCTCAGCGAGCGAAAACAATCAGATCCAATGAACCGTATGAGAAGCGCGGGGAGTGTAGCGGCAGCTACTCCACAATGGATCGAGCCGGCGTTATCCCAGGGGTCTACTAAGTACTACTCGCAGAAGTCGTATATTGTAAGCACACCCCTCACGCAATCTGCAATAGTCTGTCAACCAGGGGGATTGGCCAATCATCTGTTTATATGCTAACTGTAATATAGCAACCACCTTTGGAGCAGGTGTCGTCATGGCCTCATATGTCTCCGACTCCGCCTTCCCCAGCTCCTCTCGAGCCTCGTGCGAAAAGACTCGCATCCGGATCTCCAGTTGCAGCAAAACGTCGGCCACCTGTTCCTCCCACGGACTGGCATCATACGGAGATTAAAGAGGAGTTCCGCGCTCCTGCACAGAAGGCTCCTATAGGGTTGTCGGTATCAGACGACGACGTCCACACTGTAATTTCAGATACCTCTGCCTCTCCCCCGACAGATTCCATCCCAACAAGACCATTGGCTGCGAGCCCTCTTGAGAAGCTCGACCAGCTCTACGAGTACTTCCCTCTCAGCTTAGATGATTGGATGCCACCTGTCGATGCCATCTATCGGCCGCATGTCGTTCACCACCTCCGGGCACCGGAAGTCAAAGCTCAGGAGGTGCGGTCCAAACCAAAGCGGTATTTTTCCGCCATGAACGACTGAAATGGCCCAAGGCTGGTATCCCGCTCAGGGGAGCTCTGAGCTTGCATCACACAGTTGCATGGCTTGCGCCAGTGGGTAATATAATTGGTCTGGTTCCTATATCAGGGGGTAAGGGTGCTCCCATAGCTGCGGTAAATATTTGCCTTGCACCAACGCTACGTCGCAGGGGAAAGTCCCGGTGGTCCGGCTCGACAAAACGTGGAGGGCCCGTTTAAACTACGCCAGGAAGGGTCATGGAAGCAGGCGCTGGGCTAGGAATGGCTGTCACTATGCGAGTCGGTCTTTTACCATTTATTGTGTTGAGACTCGATGATCGTCAGGATTGGAGAGATACCCCACATATTGCCATATATGTTTGTACTGTACCCTGAAATCCACATTATATATTTCAGAACACGGACACATACCTACTATCCCATGTCTGCTACTCTAATTCTATTAACCTGCCCAAGAGAAAATCTCAATTTTTCACTATGTTATGTGACAATCGCGTTCGCGTTACATACTGTATGGGGCGATGGGGTTCGGCAAGTTTGGGAGGTCGTTGGTTGCATCCTGTCTCAGACCCCGCCAAAAACATTTCGGTGGTGGTGCCCGCCTTGTACTGGGCAACGTTACATGGCCACCACCAACCGTGGAGAACCACCTATCAATACCCAACGTCATCAGGACATCTACTTACCACGATTATACATCGCAACCATCAAGTCACCACTCGGTCTACCAATCCACTATCTGATACTTCAATGGTATCGTAGCTAGGTCAGGTCCCGTTCCTTATTTCATTGTTATTCACGATGTAGGTAATATACTGTTTTATCGCTTCAATTACGACAGCGATAGGTCTTCTCTTTCATCTCATTTGCATCCTACCGCTGGGCCGATGCTCATTCCTTCATCGTCCAACATGCCCAGCTCAACTAATGCAAGCGCTCCTCGAGATGTCATCACCAGGTTCACCAACTGCCGCCTCCTCCGCCACAACTCCCTTGTTCGGGCGGACCTCTGGGTTTCCTCGCTGACGGGGAAGATTCTTGATGGACAGGATGTCTTCTATACCGAGAAGCGTCTCCCTGATGTCGTCGTTGATCTGGGAAACCGCATCCTGTCTCCCGGCATGATTGACGTCCAATTAAACGGCGCGTTCGGGGTCAACTTTTCGGACGTACCGGAGGAAGAAGGCAGCTTTCCCAAGAAGTTGCAGGAGGTGAATCGGCAGTTGGTATCGACGGGCGTGACGAGCTACTTGCCAACGATGACAAGTCAGAGGAGCGAGGTGTACCATAAGGTTTGAATATTTCCAGCGGCTGTATACGTATGTGATACTGATAACAGCAGTTGCTACCCCATCTTGGCCCATCAGGCACAGCGCGCAATTCGGCCAATGGCTCTGAGTCCCTCGGCGCTCACATCGAGGGTCCCTTTATCTCGCCCACCAAAAACGGCATCCACAACACCGAAGTCCTCATCTCCGCTCCGAACGGCTTCTCGGACCTCGCCGCCTGCTATGGCAACGACAACCTCAACAACGCTAAAATGCTCACAGCCGCCCCCGAAGAGGGCATCCAGGAGGCTATCCCCGAGATCATCTCCCGCGGCATCGTCTACTCAATCGGCCACTCGGAAGCCACTTACGAGCAGGCCAGCGCGGCAGTCGCCGCAGGTGCTACTATGATTACCCATCTCTTCAACGCCATGCGACCCCTCCACCACCGCGACCCCGGAATCTTCGGCGTCCTCGGCTGCACAGACGTGGCCGCCCCGCGCACCACACCTCCAAGCACCCGACCCGCCAGCACCTCTTCTAACACCAGCTCCGGTACCGACTTCCGCCCGTTCTTCGGTCTAATTGCCGACGGTATACATCTGCATCCCACGACTGTCAAGATCGCATGGAGCGCCCACCCTGATGGCTGTATCCTCGTCACAGACGCCATGCACCTCGTCGGCCTCCCAGACGGCTTGTACACCTGGGGCGCCTCGGGGAAGGGACTCATTGTCAAGACGGGTCCGCGCCTGACGCTCGAGGGCAGCGATAAGCTTGCTGGCTCCGCGATCTCGCTAGTGGAATGCGTGAATAATTTCTTGCTGTGGACTGGGTCCAGTGTGCCGCTTGCGCTGAAGACGGTGACGGAAACGCCGGCTAGGGTGTTGGGAATGGAGGGAGAGAAGGGAAGCTTGGTTGTTGGCGCGGATGCGGATCTGGTGGTGTTTAGTGAGATTGATGGGGAGGGAGGCGTACAGTTGGTGGTGGATGAGGTATGGAAGTTTGGAGAGAGGGCGTGGACATCAGAGCCGGATGTGAAAGTGAGGACTTGAGAGGGGTGGAATCCCTAGATGCATTGGGCTGCGATTTGGAGTTATAAGGATATATAGATGCACTTTTTATTTTTCATAGCGTATATTTGGCAGCATTATTTTGAGCCGAATTATCAAATTGTCATGATAACCATATAAAACAAATTTATTTGAATATAAAATTATAAATATCAATATTCGGATCTAAATCTACTCAACTTGATGGATATAGTATTTCGATATAATAATCCACCTGCTATACTTTATTCACTTATGATTCCTATAGGATGAACCTCTATAACTAGAGGTTCTATCGAATTGAGTACAAGTTTCGACGCCACCACGGCGATGACAACATCCGACACCCTCTCAAATATACCATTACGCATCTCCAACACATGAAATAGGCCTGCTGGCCCAATGGCAAGGCGCTTGACTACGAATCAAGAGATTGCAGGTTCGATCCCTGCGTAGGTCACTATTCATAACATCTCCTCTTCACCGAGGAGCATATCTTTTTGGCGATTTTTTCCATTTTTTTGCCCACCTAATGCCAACCCCACCAAGCTTCGCGAGAATATTTCGCGGCCCCCACCATCGACGATCCACAATCGGTCCACCGCTTTCAGGCGGCAAGTTTTTTTTTGTGGGTTTTTGATTAATAGATAGGGAAGGTGAGGGAGTTTTAATGTGGGATTGGCGTCGCTATGTTATAAATGATGGCCTCCTGGCCCAATGGCAAGGCGTTTGACTTCGATTTCCGCTTCGGCGGCTATATGGTATCAAAAGATTGTCGGTTCGATCCCGGCGGGGGTCAAGCATTCATCATTTTTTGTTTTTGTTTTGACTGTGCGATCCTGTGGACAAGGACATGCTGGTGGTATCTCTTCTTTATTTTGCGCATTTGTTTATGGGTGTGGTCTGGAAATGCTTCGGCGTAAAGTTTGCTTCGGCTGAGATCCCCAACAAAGAATATCGCTGCTAGAAACAACACATAACCCCATGAAAGCGGCAACGATACAAAATGTGATGCCTACGACAACTATGCACCCCCTTATTTTCTCCAGCTAAGCCTAATTTTACCCTAATATAAGTTTGTGGCTTTTTATTGCTGGCGTGACCTGGTGACATTGGCAATGGTGAACGCGTAAGCCATGATATCCCGTCTGTCCATATATCCAGCCCAACAGCCTAACCCATAAGTCAAGTCTACAGCTTCATTGTCTTAGTTAAGATGAGTGCTCTACCAAAGCCCCCAAAGCCGCAGGTGCTTCGCGCAGACGATGGCGTCGAACTCAGCTACTACACTGTCGGCTCAGGCCCCAGCGTTATTGTCATCCCTGGCGCCATGTCCTCTGCTCTAAACCAATATGAATTAGCATTATCACTTTCTCCCTCCTATACAGTTCATCTATTCTCCCGGCGCAGCCGTGGTCTCTCAGGGCCCTACCCCAACTCTGTGACCGAAGCTCAACCCCCCCTCCTACGACCACCAGGACCCAACGACGACAGTACTCTGGGCCTCCCATATGATGCCCAATACTACCGCGACATCCTCAAATTAGACCTCATCGACCTATTTGCCCTTATGCGGCATACAGGTGCAACGTCCCTCTTTGGAATAAGCAGTGGGGCCCTCCTCGTCCTCGCCGCATGCACCCAGAACGCCTCAGACGTCGCTAGCCCCCCTATCGAAAAAGCTATCATCTTTGATCCGCCGCTCATCCTATCTTCCCCACTAGCTCCACGAGACATTCTTCCCGACCTCTCCAGCATCCGCCGCTACGAGGCTGAGATAACAGCGGGGGATACAACTTCCGCACTCGTGACAGCTATGCGGATCGTGCAACTTGGTCCTGGATGGTTGCGCATGTGTCCGGGTTTTATCATCCGTTTCCTGACGAGACATATCATGTCCGCCGAGGCAGAGGAACAGGGCAGGCGGAAGGCAGCGGGGGAGGAGGATGAAGGGGCCGTGACAATGGAAATGTTGGCGCCGGCGCTGAGGTATGATTTTGCGCTTGTGCATGCGATGGTGGGTGATGCGAAGGAGTTTGATAGAGTTGCTGAGGGGAGGAAGGTTTTGTTGGTTGGAGGTGGGGGGAGTCCGGGATATATGAGGTTTGCTATGCGACAGTTGGTGGATGCGGTGAGGGAGGGCGAGTTTGAAGCGGGGATGGAATATGAGGTGGTAGCTGGAGTAGGACATGAGTTGTTTGAGAATAAGAGGAGGAATGGGAAGGTTGAATTGGGTATTGAGACTGTGAAGGAGTTTTTGGCGTCGGACCCGATATAAGAGTGCTAAAGGAGAGATAATAGGCGATATATTATAATGCTAACATTTTATTCACTCTTGTAAGTCGTACTGTAAATACACGGTGTCGAGCCAGCGCCCCTTTTTGAACCCAATATGCTTCATCCGACCACTTTGGGTAAACCCTTTCTTTTGATACCAGGCCAATAAAGCCTCGCCACCGTCTTTCCCCTCAGGGTCAACCGCCATGACGGCGAGTATATTCCGGATTTTCGCACCTTCTCCGTCATCTCCAGCTAGCACGTCAAGCAACTCCGTCCCCTCTCCATCACCACCAAGCTCCGTGACCTCGCGTGCACCATGTCTCGTGGTAGGATCTTGCGCCTTAGCCAGAATTGCAGCGAAGAGCTGGCTGCCCACTGACCGGGATTGATGGTCAGGGTGAACGAAAAGCGTCAGCTCAACTGTTGGAGCGTAAGACAGCATATGTCCACGAAAAGGCGAGAGATAAGAATACCCGACAACCACATCTTCTGAGGGGCCCGCGGTAGCCGGATCATTTTGACCCGGTATCACACCCTCTGCTCTCCTATAAAGGCCATAACTCGGAGGATTGCCGGTTCCTGGCTCAACCGCAACGAGATAAGGTAGACCACGAACATTGGAAATTTCGTCGAAATTGGTGGCGAGGGTGGACTTGGGCACAGGACTCTGGAGGAAAGTTAAGGAGGTGTTTAGAATGTAGTGAACATTAATGGCATGGATTTGAGGTATGTCGGCCTCAGTCGCAGGTCTGATTTGGATAGACATGACGCATCTATTTTATATATTGTATTGCTACCTGCAGTCGTTCGTGGTACTCGATTAGGGGTGGGGTCGATTAGGTGTACATTTGTCCTGGCTGTTTCCCGTCGTTGTTGCAATACAACGGACTATGAGAACTATAGTAGAGATGGATGGATTGCTTCCCATCGTCGAAGTAGAGTATATTTCTGTTTTACCACGTGATGTGACCCCAAAATTTACCACGTGTCGGGGTGTCAAGTGTGGAGAAAGCTCCAAATTCTTAGTCAGCCACAAGAGCTAGAATTATGTTTATGAAGTCACAACTTATATTTGTATTAGTCAGCATATGAAGCTCCCTTCGCTTACCAGCCCGTTGTCGACACATTGCATCGCGACAGCATCAAGCCCAGTATCTCCAACTCCACGCCTCCTCACCCATCTCTTGCAACATCGTCGTCATGGTCTACTACCGCTTTTCCGTTCTTGCCCTGCTGGCTCTGCGCACCATTGGTGCCGTAGCTGACAATGCCGTACGTAAATTCTGCCTCCAATCCATCCACGTGCCCAGGCCCTGGTTGGCTCTCTGTGACTCTCCTTGAACTCTCTAACCCGTCCTAGGCTTCTGAGAATGCTGCTAAGGAGGGAATTACCCCTGCTCCCGAGGATGCGCCGCCTTTCGACGTTTCCGTGACTGCTTCCTTCCCCAGCGCGGAGATCTTCGGCCCAAAAATCATCAACGGCCAAGGCACCCACGCCCTCCTCGACATCACCAACAATGAGGGTGCACCAATCACACTCATCATGGTTGGCGGCATGCTTTCTCGCCCTGAAGCCGACCTCAAGCCTGGCGCACACGCCTCGTCTTTGATCGTTAAGAACTTGACTACGACGAAGTACACTGTGGAGGTCCCGGCAGGCGCGAAGGAGAGCTTACCGTACACATTCACGACAGACATGCAGCCAGCGGACTTGCAGCTATCTTTGATGGCCATTTTCACTGATAACAAGGGCAACGTTCGCCAAGTACCAGCGTTCCATGACACGGTCAGCGTTGTCGAGGCGCCGACTAGCTTCTTTGACCCCCAAATGTATGCCTCCCTTTATAGAAACAACCGACAATTGAACCGCTGCTAACTTATCCTGTAGTGTCTTCCTTTACCTTGTGCTCGCCGCCGCTACCTCCGGAACGCTCTACTTCGTCTACAAGACCTGGATCGAGACTCTCTTCCCCCAGACCAAGCGTGGCGGCAAGGGAGGCGAGCGCGCACGCCGCTCAGTGGGTGGAACCAAGAAGGCTGTACCAGTCGAGGAGCAATTGAGCGTAATCGGCGCCGACGGACCAGCTGTCACCACAAAGGACCTGGCCCAGAAGGCGTACGATGAGAGCTGGATCCCAAACCACCACATCAACCGTCCATCGGCGAGGAAGGTCCAGAGCAGCTCGAAGAAGGTGCCCACCAAGTAGAGTTGGGGATAATGGGGGTATAATTCGTTGTGTGGGGGTCTCGGAGCCGGAGCGGGGGTGGGGGTGGGGGATTGTGGTAGATACCTGTACAGTACTGCATAAAATATACTAGTGGGTGATGGGAATGGCTGGATGGTTGGCTGGTATTATCATAGAAAGGTTCAAAAAGGGTTCAATCATCACCACAACATACACGCACTCAGCACTGCGTTTCTCTCATATATGCACATACTATATGCATAGAACAACAATGTTCCAGCCGAACTTTCTTCTTATTAACGTGATTAACATGATCCCAGTAAGAACCCGGCCGTACCTCGTACTTTCGGTATTAAAGGCACGGAATTATTTTTCGCCGTGCTTCGCCGCTCCGGAGGGGTTGGTTCCGATAGGAGGAAGTTACTTCGTCCGATATTTGGGTCACGGAACCTTTTATGGCCAAAATACAGCGATTACATAGGCATTGCCGGCAATACAGTGCATATAATTGCGTTGTAGCGTGGTCATAATTATATACGGCAGAAGGCAAGAGGGGAACTGCTGCTGTATGGCGGGGATGGCGGGGCCGGTGGGGAGTGTGAGAACGTTAGTGGGTGGATAACTTATATTTCCGGCTGATCTGTTGATTGTTGGTGAGCACTCGGTTTGATATAAGAGCGTGTGTCCCGTATGGGACACCTGCCCACCGTTTAAGTCCGCAAGGTACTTTTAACAAACACAGCACGATGAAGTTCCGCGATGGTAAGAGCTTCCCATTGCAAGCAGGAGTCCCTCTAATGCGTGAGAACAGGTATGTGGCTTGTGGCCGAGGGGACGACGATTGAGTACGCCGAGCAAGTGTATTCCATCACCGAACGCGCCGACAAAAAGGCACTCTCCCTCCTTTGCCCCACGAGGAGAATTTCCAACCGCGGCGATGTCCTGAACCGTAGTACTCTCACAATCGTATGCCCCGCCCTATGTACCCAATCCATCCCCGCACTAACATGCCCAGGATATTGAAGCTGTTTCGGATGGAATCATTTCAGTTGAGTCCACTCACTGGGCCGGTGCTGTTCGCAAGGGCCCGAACTTTGAGCTCTTCCCCGACGGCGCCCCAGAAGTCGAAGCTACCATCACGACCGCCTCGGAGCGCACAGTTCTCAGCGCGGGCGACCTCACCGCCACCGTCGCTGGCGCCGCGCAGCCATTCCGCATCGATTTCAAGGGCGCCAATGGCCGCGTTCTCACAGACCTGCGCGAGCGCAGCGTAGGCCTCGCTTATAACCCGCCCATTAGCAACATGCAGCAGACGGGTGACATGCGCAACATCAAGCACCATGTGTTCACGCAGACGACGCTGGGCGTCGGAGAATCGGTGCACGGGCTTGGCGAGCGCTTCGGGCCGTTTAACAAGGTCGGTCAGTCGGTTTCGCTGTGGAATGCGGATGGTGGTACTTCCAGTGACCAGGCGTACAAGAATGTCAGCTTCTGGATGAGCTCGAGAGGGTACGGAGTCTTCATTGACACGCCGGAACGCGTGGAGCTCGAGATCGGTAGCGAGCGCTGCTGTCGCCTGCAGACGAGTGTGGAGGGTCAGCGTCTAAAGTGGTTCATTATTGACGGACCAACACCGAAAGACGTGCTGAGGAGGTACGCAAAGTTGACGGGTCAAGCGAGCTCGGTGCCGGAGTGGAGTTATGGACTGTGGCTTAGCACGAGTTTCACGACTGACTACGATGAGAAGACGGTCACGGCATTCCTGGAAGGCATGAAGAAAGCAGACATCCCTGTCGATGTATTCCACTTCGACTGCTTCTGGCTCAAAGCCTTCCAATGGTGTGACTTTGCCTTCGACAAGGAGAAGTTCCCCGACCCAGCTGGCCAGATCAAGCGCATGAAGGATAGTGGTCTGTGCAAGAAAGTCAGCGTCTGGACGAACCCCTACCTCGGACAAGCTTCCCCCCTCTTCGCTGAGGCTGCCGCAAATGGCTACCTCCTCAAGCGCAAGAATGGCGATGTCTTCCAATGGGATCTCTGGCAAGCCGGTATGGCCATCGTCGACTTCACCAACCCCGCAGCGGCGAAGTGGTTCCAGGGCTTGATCACCTCACTCCTCGACATTGGCATTGATTCTATCAAGACCGACTTCGGTGAGCGCATCCCTGCCGAGGACGTCGCCTGGCACGATGGTTCAGACCCAGGACGCATGCACAACTACTATGCCGTCCTCTACAACGAGACCGTCTATGCCGCCATGACCGCACGTTTTGGCCCGGGCGAGTCCGTCCTCTTTGCCCGCGCTGCCGCTGCTGGGTCCCAGCGCTTCCCTCTACAGTGGGGTGGCGACTGCGAGTCCACCCCGGAAGCCATGGCTGAGTCTCTCCGTGGTGGCCTCGGCTTCGGACTGAGCGGCTTTGCCTTCTGGAGTGTCGACATTGGCGGCTTCGAGGGTAACCCCCCACCCTGGCTCTACAAGCGCTGGGTCGCCTTTGGACTGCTGTGCAGCCATAGCCGACTCCACGGATCTGATTCCGTACGCGTGCCGTGGGCGATTGATAACGACGACCAGAGCGACGAGGGTGCCACGGCTGTGCTGCGCACATTCGTGCAGCTCAAGGACAAGCTTGGCGCGTATATCCAGGCTGAGGCAGCAAAGAGTATTCGTGACGGTTTGCCGCTCAGTCTGCGCGCTATGTGCATTGAGTTCCCCAACGACCCCACGTCCTGGAGTTTGGACAGGCAGTTCATGCTGGGCGAGTCTTTGTTGGTGGCGCCAATATTTGAGGAGGATGGGAGCGTTGAGTTTTACCTGCCAGAAGGGAAATGGACGGCGTTTGTGAGTGGAGAGGTTAAGGAGGGACCAAGGTGGATCAAGGAGGTGCACCGCTTGGATTCGGTGCCTTTGTATGTTAGGGAGGGGACGGTACTACCGCTGAGGGCAGAGATTGGAGAAGTGAGCCTCAAGGCGTATGGAATTAAGGAAGAAGAGGTCGCGAAGGTAGAAGAGGTTATCGATGGAGAGGTTAAGGAGAAGGAGGTCACTGTTACCGAGGATATCGTAGCTTAGTGGCATAGATTGCAAATAGAAGAGTTATGACCATCTATTTATATTTATGACAAGCCGGTTCCAAGCTGAAGTCTTCATCTGTGTTCGTCTAGGATAAATTAGTAACGAAATGATATGCCCAGGCAGCTTTATGCAGCTTGCGGTCTAAGCGAAGCTGTGAATATGCGCATCATCTACTCCTACATCGCAAATTTGCGCAAAAACCACACAGAGCCCTGTAAGACACTAACGTAGGTGCTGTAGGACAAGAATCCAGCCCCTGCAGGTCTTCAGAATAAGCCTGTAATTTTGAAAATAGGGAGCCTGGATAGTGAATTCTACGTCATGTTTGCGGAGACTTTGTCGCGGACGGTTTCAACGTTGTGGCAGCCATCCTTTATATATATGATAAAGGCGGATGGAACATCGCTAGTTATCATATTACTGCAAACACTCTCTAGCTTGAATAAGGCAAGCAGAATAACTAAAATAATACACCTATAGTTCAACTAATTAGTCTAAATATAGAGTAGATCCACCTCCTCCATCCCTATATATCAAGATTCACTACCCGCGCCGTAAAAAAATAAACACCCCTCTCCCAAATCCTCTCCAGAATCTTAAACCAACACCTCCTGCTTTCCCCACGGTCCCTGCTCTGGTACATCCGCATCTTTCAGACCCTCTTTGCCCAGAACCCTCAGATGCTCTCTTACCCCCACCTCCATCTCCCCCACCAAACAATCTCTCGCCCACCGCAGCAACTGTTCCTCACTCTCCTTATCCAACCTACTCACAACCTTTGCCCGGATATTATTCGCATGCACCACCGGCCGCGACATCCACGCCACAGACGTGTCAGCCATGCGCGCCCAGGCCCGCTCGGCGATCGGGTATGCCTCGCTCCAGAGCCAGATGTTGTCAGTGCTGCCGCGGCAGAGGGGTTGGGGACGTGGAAGCAGAGCTTTCTTTTTTAACGTGTAGTCAAGTATCTCGGCGTACTCGTTTCGATCATCGCGGGCTTCGAGGCCGCGAAGGCGGTTGCTGTAGATGGGGCTGAGGGGAGGATTAGCTGTTTTTTCAGTTCAACGCGTATTTATGGAGTAGGTGGTAAAAGGGCAGGGAGAGAAACGCACAGAGCCACAAAATGCATCTTGAACCGCGCGACGATAACAAACTTGCGGTACTTGGAATGCACATGCCCGCAACTATCGCCGGACTCGCGCACATATTTGGAACGATACTCGTCATGTTGTGACCGGAGTTCGGTGTATGACTCGTGGTGCCCGGTCGAAATAATATTTCCCACGATGATGTCGGTGTGCTTTAATAAATCCAGGCGTGTGTTAATTGCGAAGAAAAGGAGGTGGGGGAATGGTATAACGAACTATTTTTTCCACCATTAACACCGGCGAAAGGATTCTCAGTATCAGTCTCTTCGACTTCCCCATTACCTAAATCGGAGCTTGAGGGGTCCGGGATGACCGCTCCCTCTGTGGGAGATTTTATCTGGGGCGATGTCAGTTTCTTCGTCACACTGCATTCGGTCGTCTTTGGAAAGGGTTCATATTTTACTGGAGGCGGGCAGTTTTTAGCTGCGCGAGGCGGTTGCACGCGTGTCGGTGGCGTCTTGCGCTTGAGAGGCATGATGCATCGGAAGACAGAGTTGAGATGTTGAATGCTCTCCGGGGTATCGATAGAGCGGGGAGGAGATATAGCTGGAGCTCTAGCTGCGGACAAAGGACAAAGGAATGAATCTTGTCGTATCCTTGAAGAGATGATACTAACGCAGATTAAAGAAATCATTAATGGGATTGAGTATCCGCCCCATGATAGCCCGCTTGCGGTGGCAGACTCGGACAAAGAAATGGATATGGGAAGACGGATATGAGAAGACTGATATGATGAAGGGAAGGTGTGCGCTAGAATTAAGAAGTGAGAAAACAAGGGTGCGATTGCGACCCGAAACGGGCACAAATGTATGCATCAAAACGGAATATAAACGTTTATTAAACTCGTATGGATATTCTGCGCAGAATCTACAATTCGGCTGTAGAATTGCGCCAAAACATCAAACGAAAAAAACCATGGGGATTGGCAGAAGCATTGCTCAGCTCTGTGTATCTGACAGGTAAGAGAAACAGGGCCATTTATTTATCGCCACGCACTTTTTGAAGTCTACTTACTACTGCAGAATAGCTGAAAGTTGACAATTGTCAACTTATACCACTTCTATTGTGAAGCAGGAGTCCTTTAGGGAACGAACAGAGCGAGAAATACCCTCAAACTGCACTCAGCGGAATCGCGGAAAGCAACGGCAGAGTGGCGGTGCATCATGCAGCTCACTGCAAAAGCAAAAACACCATGAAAACTGTGGCGTTGAGCAAAAATTTATAGAGGACCGTGCGCTGTGATGCACGGTTGCCGGCGGTCTGGGCTCTGAGACCAGCAAATGTCTCAGAAGCGACTTGGGAAGAGCTGCCTCATATTTAAAGAAGTGAGAAAATGAATAAAAGCAAAAAGCAAGCCAGTCTCACTTCCAAGTTTAAATGTGCAGATGTGTGAATGTGTATTTATGTGGTATTCAAAATCTAATATTAACTAAATATCTCCCTCCCATTAATAATCCCTTCATCTCTCCTAAATTATCAGACTCTTCCTGCTCTCAAAATCTCAAGCCCTCATCGTCGATGATAAATAAAAAAGTGATATCTCTAGCGCTGCTCAAATCGCAAGTTTGAAAATTATAAAAAAAATCAAAATGAAAAGCCCACCAGCAAAATTCTTTTGCGGTGTACCGTGGTCGTGGTGATCGTGTGGTTTGTATTGTTGTCCCAGGGAATAAACGCCGTTATAAATGCAACTCTCATCTCATCTCATCCTCCCCTCTCGTCTTAGACGCGGGAAGCGACCTGTGGTGCCACAACACCGAACTTGGCGTTCTGTGTAGGTCCCGACCAGTACTCCTCGGTGCCCTTGCTGAGAGCGCTCTTGACGCGGCTCTTCAGGCTCTTCTTCTCGGCGGCTGGCTTGGAGGCCTTGACGCTGGGGGCGCGCGAGGCGGCGGGAGTGTTGGCTGCGGAGCGGAAGCCAAAGTTGGCGCTTGGGGAGGTCCAGTAGTCCTCAGCCGCGCTGCGGCGGGGAGACTTTGGGGCGATGGAGCCGGCGCGGGATGGAGCGCAGGAGGAAGGTGCGGAGTTGGGGTTGGAGAAGGTCATGCCTGGGAGGTAGACGATTTCAGACATTGTGAAGGTTGTTGTGGGTGTGTTTGGTGGGGTTGGTGGAGTGTTGATTTTTGTGGTTTGTAGGTGAGAAAGTGTTGGCTTGATGGTTGTGATAGTTTGATAGATTGGTTGCGGTTGTTATGAGAGTGATGAAGCTCGAGTGTGAATGAAGCTGATGTTGATGCTGATGATAGAACAAAAAAGAGAACTCACCATCGACCTTACCTCTCCTTATATACTTTTTTCCAATTTACCCCCCTATGACTGACCCGTGGATATCCACGCCTTGCGGTACATGGGTCGTCTACGCCATCTCGGTCACAAAGCGAACATTAGTAAGACGGGCCTGACTAAACCACCCCACCATCACCCACCACCACCCACACCCAAACAGCCTTATGACACCCCCCCTGTCCAGAGCTTTTGCAGAATATTGCGGTACGTCAATTGATCCCTGCATCATGAGTGAATTGGCATCGGTACTCGTGTTCCAGATGCTAATTCTGTCTCTGGCCGCCTGTGCTGTACTGTGCTGTATGTGGTTGGATAGACGCTGAGCAGCAGGCAGAAGTACAGTACGCGCACCGTGAGGTTTCGTAGCTGTCTGATCACTGTCCGATGTCGCTGATGGCGCTGTCCAGCAGGCCGGAATGGCAGTCTCAGGCCGGAACTGATACTCCTAGAGGCCGGAATACACCCACAACCTCTCTCCCAACTTGTCCCCCTGACGGCCGGAACTCCTCCATCAGCCCCCCCAAAGGCCGGAATAGCTGCACACATCAGGCCGGAACAGCTACACGTTCCCAGATCTCACGATCCCATCCACCCCGTTGACAGCGTCCAGGCCGGAATGGCCTCGTCCAGGCCACACTCCTGACCACAAAACTGGAGCTCGCCGACGGTATCCGCGAGGCGATGGGGTAACAGTATTGTTCGCCGCCGCCGAGGGAGCTCCATCGTGGGACTTGGGACCCATCGCCTGCAAAATTCTGACAGTTGGCGTGACGGCGGCGGCTAGAGTGGAGGGGCGGTGGAGAGGGTGTGTGTGGGTTGTGTGTGGGTGAGGTGGGTGAGGTGGGTTGGTGTGTGCTGGTTGCCCAGTGCGCGAGTGGTCGGCGTGGAAGGCGTGGTGGTGTTGGGGGTGGTTTGGTGGTGTTTAGTGGAAGGCACTGCCCTGTGGACACACGCTGTAGTGGTTGCCGTGTGGTGGTTGTAGGTGGGCAGTTGTGGGCAGGCACAGGGGACAGGGACAGAGCCTTCGCTGGGAGGGGTGTGTAGATGGTACTTGTGTTTGTTCGTGGGTTGTATGAGAAAGTGGTGAGTGGTTGGCAGGTGGTTGTGTACAAGATACATCTGATCCCGCGGTGTCCCACACCCAACGTCGCATCCAGGCACAGAGACTTCGCTGGCCCACTCCACCGTCCAGTACGTACAGCACCATCGTGAACATTCTGTGCTCCTCTATGCGGGTGTTCAATTCCATTATGTACCATGTACCACTTTTTGTCACCTAATCTATATGCATGACACATGTACCCTTTACCTTTCTTTCCACTCCTCCCCCTCCACTCCTCAGCCTCGCCGGCTTCTGCTGTTACTTTTACTGTGGCGGATGCCTCAATCCGCTCTTCTCATTGGCCCGGCTATCATCGCTGGGCAAAATCTTCACATCGTATGCTGCACGCAGTACGAGTATTGACTCTACGGCGTATACGGTATATACGTACACTCGTGCTATGAGAATTTTCATATGAGATTTTTAGGTATAAGAATTTTCTCACAAAATCCAGTTTACTAGCTGTCGCTACTGGGATAGGTACTTTGCTTCTCCCCGTATACCTTCTCTCTCAATACAACACAGCACTCGTATACCAATTCGTACTGAGCATACGTACATCCATTTCCATTTCCAGATCCAGTATCAAGTAGATAACTAGATGACAAAGCTACGCATCTATGACTGCAACGCTGTCGGCCAGGAGTCATAGCAACCCCAGACTGACCGATGCCGGCGAGTGATCCAAAGGGCGTGGCATCCCGCTTTGGAGACAGGTTCAGGTTCTGGATTACAAAGCAGCCATTGATGGCGTTTCGTCGTGCTTGTGGCTTGCCATTGCGACGCTGCTTACGAAAACCCTTTCTTACCAAATCTTCCTGACAAATCAGGCTTCATTATTCCTCCGTCTGACAGCAGTTTTGACAGGTCACGTGCAACGTTACCCCACAGTCTCCTTGGTGAGAAACTCTTATCATTACACATAAGCTTTATACTTTATTTTTATTCTTCTTCTCTCTTTAGATATCAAATATGGAGGGTATATATGCGGTACCGAACAATCCCCACAAACGCCTGACCTCTCGACACCCTTAATATCGAACACAATTGTTGGTACAGGCACTACTACTCCCCAATCCCGTCCTCTCCGTCGCTCACCCCCTAGCCTGTGCCAGCGGGCCCAGCCTTGGGCCCAGCCTTAGGCCACTCCTTGCTGCCCGAAGCGGCGGTAATGCCACTGGAACTGGCATCATCGTCGGTGTAGCCTGTGCCGGGGAGCTCATAACTTCTTTCAACTCCCCCTTTAGCTCCTCCATTGTCGACTGCCTTGTCCCCTCCAACACGTTGCTTGCTGCTCGCGGCGGAAGTGCCGCCCTCGTGGCAGCTGATCTCGGACCCAGCGCTGGCACGTACATCCCAACATATGGTGTCTTCTGCCGTTCCGCTGCTTCGCGCGCTGCGTCCGCTCGCTTGCCCAGGGCCACGTCCACCCGCATTTTCTCCATGTCCCCTCGCAACTCCTCCAAGTCGGCTCGCACCCCTTCCATCGCCGCCCTCGTGCCGTCAATCTCTATTCTTGACATCTTCAACTCTGCTCGCATCGTCTCCACTTGAAGTGTCAAGTCGCCACTCCACTCTGGCACGTCGTTCGCTGCCTGCCATATCGCCAACTTCGAAGATGCGCTGTGCTCCGGCTGTCGAGCCGGTGGCCTTGCACTTTTTGCAAGTTGCAGTTCCACTACTGCCTTCTCCGCTCTTTTCACCATCTCCAAGCCCTCTCTCATCCTGTCAAACTCTGCCGACATTTCTGTCATTAGCTCTGCTCTCGTCTCTGTCCTCACCCTGTCTAGCTCTGCTCTCATCTTATCCCTCGCCTCTTCAAACTCTGCTCTCATCTCTGCCCTCACCCCCTCCATTTGAAGTGCCAACTTATCACCCCCCTCCGACACATCCTTCGCTACCTTCCCTGCCACCAGCGACCCGAGATCATCCGCCACTTTGTCTTTACCCGCCAGAGGGTTGATGTACCGCTGTCTAAAAACTTCCCGCATCTCCCCCGTCGGCACCCAGTCATTCTCCCATTTCACTAATCCCCGACCCTTATCAAAATGCCCCTCCCACCATGTCCGTGCCTCACGCAGCTGCGACATAGACTCCTTGCAAAGCCGCCGCGGAATTTTATATGAGTGCCGCTGCCCTACGTGGCATCTCAAGTCTTCCCACCGCGCTGAAAAAACACGCTCTATATCGACGTACTGCAGCCTGGCTGCTTGCAAAGGCGCATAGTGCTCAAAGTATAGAAGAGCGTCCTTCCAACTCTCTCGCGCCTGGGGTTCGTCTTTCCAGTTCTCGCGCGGGAACCGCGAGATCGGAAGGTATCTCTTCCAGAAGCTAAGCAGCGACGTCTTTGCCCCTCTCGATTTAAACGACCGGATTGGCATAAAAGTGACCATTGCATCCTCTGGCCCCGACACATCGACGCTGAGGACCACGATAGGGTGGTTAAGGCTATTGGGATGTGGATGTAGCAGTTGTGTGTCGTCAGGGTTCTTGTAGTCGGATGGGAGCCAGAGAAGGCACCCGGGGCTGATGTCCCACAGCGCTGGACGCTCTTTCCAGGCTTCGGTTTCGTCGAAGAGCTTCGTGGTGTAGGGCGTAAAGGCGGGACCATAATCAGACTCCTGTTGTGCGCGCAATTGCCTATCGCTTTCGCGAACTGCTAGAGTTGCTGTGGCGGCCTCTGATTCTGGTGCCGGTTCGCCGATAGGCTGCCAAGGCTCAGCCTCTAATGTGTCGCCGACAGTGTAATTTACACCGGCATTTTGGCTATCCTTATGGGGGATATCGTAGCCTATTTGAAGCCCATCCTCTCTAGCGACAACGTCAGTTAACATCTCACTGCGTTCCTTGAGGAGTATGTCGAATTGCTCAATGTCAGGCGTTTGCGGCATATCAGGTTTATGCAGCGAAGAGGCCATGTCGACGAGAGTGTCCGGCGTAGGCCGTTTTCGCGCTGTCAGATCTGCCTTAAAGGCAGATTGCTCCTGGCGAGAGTGGCCAGAGGTGTCCGTTCCCATTCTAACTCTTTTCTGTCTATCGTGGCTAGACAACATGTTCTTCGACTCGGAGTCCGTATTTCGGTTTTGAAGCTTGTGAGCCCGCAGAGGGCGTACTAAAATTCTCGGCGTGATTCGCCGCTTTGCGCTCGAGTTCATTTGTAGCCCTCCTGAGCTGCCCTGAGCGGATATTTTAGGACCATGGGGACCTTGAGCGGCGCGGAGAGAGGTAGAGCTCTCTCTTTCCGCCTGTGGGTCGACATGGACAGCCGAGGCCTTCTGGGCCTTTCGAGGGGCCGAGTCCTTTTGGTTGATATCATGCCGTTTCGAACGCCCCTTTATAGGCAGAGGCGAGATTCGATTTAAGTCTTGCCGGGGACCTTTCGCATTGTCTGGGTCGACCTGGGCGGACGATTCTGTGGTAGGGGATGTTGGCGAGACAGCGTTATTGACGTTGCGACTGCCACTACCTGGAGATCGTTGTGAGATCGATCCATAGTAGGCGCGTCCAATACCGGCCCAGATGTATTGGCATCGTCGCCGCCTAAACGATTGCATTGCACATTTCCGGTTTGGTAGTTGTGGCTGGGAGTGCAACGGACAAAGACGAGGATATTTTGGGCTCTTTGCGAGGCTGAAGTTTTGGCAAGGCTGGACTCTACTGATGTGGGTCCTGCCCCAGACCCTTTGCCTAATTTTCGTTGATTGGCTAACCACCACATACCCCCAAACTAAGTCTTATAAGTTGCAGGGAGGCTCTCGTTGGAGCATCAGCCCTAAAATCTCACATCTCACAGCTGCTGGCTTGTGAACAGGTACCATCCTTCCAAACGCATTCGGTGGCACAGATCAAGGCACGGGTATGACGATAATGCGGGGGTTGGCTCCTGTGTAGGGGACGAAAAGCGGTTAAGATGAGCTACATCGCATGGAGAACGGAGTTGGGATGATTTGATAGGATATAGGATACGATGCTTGCAGCTTTGCTTATGATACTGTGGTCTTATATCCATAGCTCAAAGTATATATAGTCGACCACCTTTCTCCCTCGTCGATCAATACAACCCAACTTCAACTCTCTCCACACCACTCTTTGAACCCAAAATTCACCATGGCGCCCACAACCCCTTTCGAGCACTTTGAAAAAATAGCAGTTCGCTATGAAACGACCATGGGTGGCCTCAGCCGGGAGCTCGCGCGGCACATTATCCGTAGCCCGGCAGCCGCGTCCATCGGCACCGACTCAGTCGTGCTAGACAATGCCTGCGGTCCTGCCATCATTGCAGAAGAGATCCTGTTTGCCTTGCCCGCCTCCAACATCCCTCCAACCATCCACGCCGTCGACATTAGCCCAGCCATGATCGCCGGCGCTCGCTCTAAACCTGCCCTCGCTGCTCATGCAGACCGCATCCATCTTGCCGTCATGCCAGCTGAGAAACTCACCTTCCCCGACGCGACTTTCTCCCACTCCATCACCAACCTGGGAATCTTTTTCTTCAGCGACGCCGCGCAAGGCGCGCATGAAATCTTTCGCACCCTCCAACCTGGGGGGATTGCCTTCCTGACCGCCTTCGCTGGGGCTCCACATCTGGAGCTCATGCGCCGTGCGCAGGCTGTGGTAAAGCCTGACGAGCCGCCTTTCTCGATCCCCATCGACCCGCGATGGGCTGAGCCAACGCATATTGAGGGCGTTCTGCGCAGCGCGGGATTTGAGGATGTCGTGGTCGGAGAAACGGTGGGGCATTATGGCGCGTCGAGTGCAGATGGAGTGGCAGACCGGCTGCTAGCGCTTTTTGGAGCGATGTTTGAGACGTGGACTGCTGATGAGAAGGAGGCCTTTGACACGGAATTAAGGAGGATACTCCCTGGGGCCCTGGAGACTTGTACGAGGGGCGTGGGAGTTGCGGGTGAAGTTGAGGATGTTGGGATACCTATGAGAACTTATGCCGTGACTGCCAGGAAGTAAAGGTGAAGCGGCGGCAATGAATCTCTCTATACTAAAGCAGGTTATAAACCCGGGCAAAGCTGCCACTGGTGCTATAATTAATGCCAATCGCATTCCATGGCCGATGTTATACCTATATAAATGACAATGAGTCTCTTCTGAGCCTACTCACTGCTTCTCATGCGAGAGCACTCTACTCCCAGTTTCATAATGTGTCGAGCGCCGGCAAATTAATATACTCGGTCAAAACAGCCGCCGGGAAATTCGCGGGATGTTAAAACATACCCCGGATAAGCAGGAGCAATTCCAGTCCGTCTGAATGACTCACGTCTTGTCAAACATAACATCTCTGGTAGCACTACTCTTTGTTATCGTAGGTATTTATTGCAATATTGGTGCGAAATTCTGTTTTTCGTAACCCCCTATATCACTTTCTGAAAACAAACTTGCACCCGAAAACTTACCCATCATGATACAACGGCTCACTGCCGCAATAGCGGCTACCTCACCAATGGTACTCATGCTCTCCCAGAGTGCCTTCTTCATAACACTTTGGCTAAGCCTCCGTCGCTATGTCTCCATTCATGGCCCCATCACCGGCGCCCGTACTCTCACCACAATTAACAGCTGGTTCTACGCCCTAATTTCCTTGGGTCTGTTCCTCATCACCATCTCCCCCTCCCACGACCTCCTTGCGCGCCGCCTCTACCACGCCTCCAAGTTTTATGAGTACGTTGACATACTCAACGTCCTCGCGTCTGGCGGAGAAATAGACCTCCATTTTGGCGTCCACCATTTAACAACCATGTACCTGACGTACGCCCGTGTGCTACATCACAGCGAGGGCTGGCGCATATTTGCGGCGCTGAACACTGCACATCATGTTCTCATGTACGCATTCTTCGGCGGGGCAACATGGGTCCGACCTGCGTTGCCGTGGACGGGAGCGGTGCAGCTTTTAGTGGGGATTGCAACGGATTTCTGGGTTGGGAAGGGAAAGATTGGAAGAGGGGAGGAGGTGTGGCCGAACTTTGTTGGGGGAGGGATATTGATGACATATTTTATACTGTTTTTGAGGGATTTGGAACTTCGAAGGAGAGAAAGACAGGAGAAGAAGAAAGAAGCCTGAGTATCTTAAGAGGTGTAGAGGGGCGTTGATCTCTCATAGAAAGAGTGTGGCAGATTATGAAAGACGGCGTTAGCTGTTTATCCTGAATATGGAGTGACGGCAGTTGCAATTTTAGGGAGAGTTGGGTTCCGGTATATTGTTTACTAGCGCATCAAAGGAGTAGGAAATGATATATTGTTGTCCATGGCACTGGAATCCTGGCTTCTGATTACTGCTACTAGAAGCCATTGTTTCCACATGAGGGTAGCGTATAATTTGTATATTTTATGGAAATAGTATCTGACCTTGCTATTCAAGCAGTCCATTCATAAAACCTCAACTTCTATCCCATAAATGAAACAAATACGAGAGTCACCACCAGAACGTGTAGACGTTTCGACGTCGCAGCCACCTCCAAATATTCCTTCAACCAGAATCTATCATCTATTTCGCCGGTGGAAGATGCTCATTGGGACTTGCATCCCAGTAAAGCTTGATATTATTGTCCGCATCGCGCATTGGCTCCCGTGTTGGCGTCCCATGATAATCCACGCCGTTTGCTGCATAGGCGAATCGTGTACCATCTTGCGAGATCCAGGCATATCTGTCGATTTTGCAGTTAAGCCAATAGGGATCCCTTTTACCCCTAATGAATTCGTTGAGTTCGCAGATAGGGTGATCGTCTGAAGAAACCTTTGCGGTCATATGGCCATTCCCAGGTGTGTAGATGCCCTCGAACGTAACGATGCATGATTGGGCCAGTTGGAAAAGGGAGACGAGAGTGAAAATAATCAGCTTCATGTTGGTAGATGATGAAGTACACTGTAGGGAGGAAACGAGTATGGATATTATGCGACTTGGTTGGGGATTGGAGTTGATCAGTGATCATGTTGGATAATTCAGGAACTTGAAGGGGGGGTAGCAGGTTTCTTAAATAGCATAACGGAGAAGAAATGACGTAGAATTGATATCAATCCAACCGGTTGAAGTCAAATTCGGAGATTGTTTGAAGCTGTGTTCGTGTAACAATCAAAAGAAGGGAAATGGCCTCGGTCATGGGTTGGGCGAGTTGGGTTGAAATAAAAAAGAATTATCATATTTTGGTCGTCAGACCCTGCCCTACCCAATGTCGAATAGCTACCATTGGCTGTTGCAACAAAAATGTCTCGAGCTCACCTGTTAAGGGTTGATACATTATCAACACAATTGTATAGGAACAACGCAAGGGGGTCTCACAAGCGTTAGAGCTTGGGGTTATGCCGGCACTATTTTGCATTCTTCCAGATCGAGTCCCATACCATCAAAGCTTGGAGGTAAGGGGAAAATAGGGGTGGAACACATCCTTTGTTAAGACAGGCGCTTTTAAAAGTGTTGCCAACTGACCTTGTCAACACCCCGGTATCTAAATCCAAATATGTACTCCCACTAAACGCAAAAATCCACCATAATCATTTATCGGCCATACTCGGCGGCTTCCACGATCCTGAGCCACCCATGCGCTTCTGCCAACCCCCCATCCCCATCTTGGCCCCGTAATTCTTCTTGCCTGGTTGCGCCCTCGCCCGATCCTCAGTTGTAGTATGTAGACTAGTCGGACGGGTTGCCGTTGTAATTGTAGGGTTTGATGGCATAGGCAATCGTGGCACCTCATGTTCCTTACGTCCTGGCTCGGGCCTGGGCGGTGAGCTCGATAAGAATATATAGTTGCTTGCACCAGACTCGGGAGGCGTAAAGGCACGGATGTTCCGCCGGTTGGTGGCAGTGGAAGCTGTGCCACCAATACGGTGCCGTGATAGGGTTGGGCAGATTGTAGGAGGCACATAAGCTGCGGTTTGAGCGGGTATGGCGGCTCGAGGGTGGCCTTGTTGCGAGGATGCTGCACGGTGGTGCATACGAGGTAGGGGCAGGTATGGTTGTGATGTATGGCCTTGACGAGCGGCACTAATAGTTCGTATAGGCTCATCAGTCTTGCTACTTTGAGGCTTCCCAAAATATGCCGCTAGGCTATGTTGCCCTTCCGGTCGCTTTGTGGATCGTTTGATGCACTTTTTATCTGCATCTTCATCATCATCAAATGTGTATGGCCGTTTAGCACTCCCAGCGCCGCTCAGATTCACAGGTTGCTCTCGAAGTACCGCTGCAGCGGTGGAGAAAGCGGGGGTCATAGCCATTGTGGTGGTGTAGCTTGGCTTCCAGGGTTCCATATTTCTCTTGTCAACCAATGGAGGCTTTTCATGCGCATATGACTTCCTTGCTTCACCATATTGTGCCGTGCCATCCCATTCATTCCAGGTCTTTGGCAGCCGCGCCCTTGCCGTTCCATCCTCTGGCCACAAATCATCCTCCTGACTTGGAAGTGGTAGCTCGTCTGGCGAAAAGGTAATCTTTGGTACTTCAAGCCTAAGAATTGCCGCGATATCTGAAATGACGTTCTGTCTACCGAACGAGGGCCCTTTCTGCCCAAAGTGCAATAAAAGGGAAGTTGGCGTGAGGAAATTCGACGGCCTGGTTGGCTCTCGTCTTGAATCGACGAGGGGATGGCTCACATAGAGCAATGCCTTAGCTCTCGTCATTCCAACATAAAGGAGCCTTCGCTCTTCATCTGTATCGTCGGCTCTACCATTGGGGATACTGCCATCATAGGCTCCTGGTATGAACACAACCGGCCACTCCAAGCCTTTTGCTGCATGAATAGTAGAGATTGTGACCCGGGGCTTGTCTTCGCCTTCAGCATCTTTGGCTCGCTTGTCTGTCGCCAGCGATATTTTCGCAAGAAAATTCGATAGAGGCGTTGAGAGCTCGTATTGTTCCAGGCCTTCTACTTCAGGCAGAGGCTCATCATTATAGTCTGGCGACTCAGAATCATCTGCTTCTTCTGCCAGTGCTAAAATTTCCTTCACGTTCTCCAAACGCGACTGATAGTCCTCTTCCTCAGGATATGTTTTCTTAAGGTAGTCGTCGAGTTCTACAGCCTCGATGACATGCTTCATCAAGGATGCAATCGTATGACCTTCATCATCGCTAAGCATTTTCCGTGCATCCCTGATGATTTTCATAAAGCGTGAGATTCCATTTCGAGCTTTCGCTGAGCAGCCAGCTGCAAATTGGTCCTTTTCCATTAGCTCCCACATAGAAGTCCGTTTCTCATCGGCTAATTCGACGAGTGATTTAATGGTTACATCGCCAACGCCGCGCTTTGGAAGGTTGACAACTTCAGCGAAAGCATTGTTATCCGCAGGGTTGCTGATAACTCTCAGATAGTACAGAACAAGTTTGACCTCGACTCGATCGTAAAATGCCCGGCCGCCTGTAATGATTAGCAAATGTATATCATCTCTTGACGATTGCCGTTGATGACAAGCGCATCATTAATATCAACTCACCAACCATCCGATACGGAACTCCCGCTTTGCCAAGGTACGTTTCAATATGCCGCGACAAATATGCCGATCTCAGTAAAATAGCCACATCGCCGTACGTTATCAAGCCACCGGTAAGCGTTACACAGCGTCTAATTTCATGCATAATCCAATCCCCCTCATCCTCCGCAGACCCCAGAGTTCTCAAAACAGGCCTCGTTCCCACCATATGTGTCGCCAACAGACTCTTATTGATTCTGCTAGTATCTTGTTGAATGATCTTCAACGAAGCGGCTAGAATGGCGCCCGAAGAGCGATAGTTCTCTTCAAGGGAAATGGTGATGGTATCTGGATATTGTCGTAATAGACTCAGATAGTTCTTGACCTCTGCGGAACGGAAGCCGTAGATACTCTGATCGGGGTCTCCGACAATGGTGACTTTCTTTCGCGATGCAGCCATCAGGCGCATTAGATCGAATTGTACTAGGTTCGTGTCTTGGAACTCATCTATCAATACTGCCTCAATATTGGAGACACACTGCGGGTGGTCTCGGAGTAGGTCCACACAGCGAAGAAGTAGATCATCGAAATCGAGCAAGTTTGACCTCTTCAGGATAGCTTCGTACTCAGTGTATATTGCATTAATTTGCTGCACTTCTTTGTTGTTATTCTTGATCGCTTTCTCCATTTTCTCGCCCCAGCCGCCCTTCGCCTTTCGGCCGCTGATCTTATTTTTTGTTGCCTTCGGATCGGCCATATAGCTATTCTTTTTGATAATCCGTTTGATGATGGTTTCCGAATCGTGCTGGTCCGCCACACCAAACCCCTTCTTGATGCCGATGAGATACCCGTAACTGCGTAGATATCTCACAGAAATGCTGTGGAAGGTCCCCAGAATCAATTTCTGCTCTCTATCATCCCCTAGCAACTTGCCAATCCGTTCTTGCATCTCCTTGGCAGCCTTCTTGGTGAACGTTGCGACAATGATATTTTGTGCCTGTAAACCAGACGCCAGAAGCCATGCGACGCGAGAAGTCAGCGTGTGCGTTTTACCACTGCCGGGTCCAGCCAGAATGGCGAGTTGTTGAGCGGGCGAAGAAACGGCATCGCGCTGAGATTCGTTGAGGTTTGACAGAAGAGCAGCAGACATGACGAGGTCTAGACAGTTCGATCGAACGCGCTATTGAGCTTGGATTGAATGCCTCAGAATGCTTTCTTGGGCGGGGTAAACAAGGCGAAACTTGCACTAGAAATGATTGATCGTACTCAACCCAGTCGAACTGTGGAGTGGGAACATAGACCAGCTGTCAATTCCACCTCCCTATCGTCGTCTTGAGACGTTTCCAACCCTGGGCGCGTAAGAGTCGTGGCCCAAGTCGAGCCCAGAGCGCAACAGTACAATTGGTGAAAAAGGCCTGGAAGAGTTAAAACCTCAAAACAAAATCATTATAATCAGCCTTGATACCCAGATGGCGTCTATGGGGCAAGTCGTATGGCGCCACCGTCGTCCTCAATGTTGTCGCGTTATATTACCTTAGCAGTAACCTCAACGCGACACCTCGCGTCATCACATGACCCAGATCTAATCTTATCTCCCATTATCACCAACCAGCCCTTATCACTATAAATTATATTTTCTCCCTGCTAAACACAAGATTCAGTGCCTAGTATCCTGCAAAACGAAGCGGCACGGAATATGTATGTAAGGACCTCAAACTTGGAACATAGGCCTGTAGTTTATGCAACCTCCTGTCCCTCAATTTTTTGGTATCGTTGAGGTAGTATTAAATTGATCACCGTTTCTACCTTATTAGCCAACCAAGCAAATGCATAGCTCTTACTGATCTCTGTAGTGTCCTGCAGTTAATACCCATACTATTCTACAACAGTCGCTACCCTCGCTGTTTCCTGGGGGGGTGAGTAGAGATACTAATCGGTTGGCTGGAGTAGCATAGCTGGACTCGTCGATCCAAATCAGTTTGCGATCCGAACCAGGCTCCATAGCCTGCATGAGCTGAGGCTAGACACCACCAAGAGCGAGAATGACTGGGGCTTGCACGCCCCCAATGCTAGAGTTGGGCGATCTGTGCTATAAAGACCCATCGGAGGGCCCTAATACGTTGGTATGCCGAGACTAGGGCACTCCAAGGCGGCTGCAGCCGTCGTTCCGGTGCAGGGATGGGCCCGTGTAGGACTTGAAATGAGGGCCCTTGCACTCATTTCCAAGATTTTACCACAGCACCAGCCTCCACAACCCCACGCCGAAGCAAGTTCAGCCCCAGGAAATTCTGCGCCACCGCTTGACTAGGTCTCTGTTTTTGTCTCTGTCGCTGGGCACTATCATATCAAAGCGTTCTGTGATTCGCGAGGATGGCTGGATCCGCGGCAGCACCCACGGTTCCCCGCCGTACTAACTCCAAGCTTCTGTCCGCGGTTTCCGGGTTACTCCCCCTCGGGCCGTTGCAGGTGTTGAGGAACGCTAATAACTGCTTTGGGTCGTGTGTATCGAGTTGTATGTGTCCAACGTACCACGGAAAGTTTCGGCTCGATGGACAGAGAAGGGCGTGCCGGCGTGAGACACGCGTTTCTCTCGCCTTGTAGCGAAAGCGTCATTGACCACAACGCTCGCGCCCTCCAGTTTTGTAGGGGATTGCCCTGAGGCTTCGCGTTTCCCATCGCCGCGATTTCTCATTTGGGATATTGATAATGATGTATCAGACTGGGATGGGTTAATTCAGAAAAAGGAACTGGTGGCAACACTTGAAGTGTGGCTTCGGAGGCAATCTCGTCACCCATGTCGCTGGGCCTATAATTAATGTCATACATACAGTGTCCACTTTCAGCACAGAACCTGAAAAAAGAGGAGCCTCGCCAAAAATCACAAGGTTTGTCCATGAAATGTCAACCAAGGATTGAACAGAGTGTGTGTTCCGACAACTCTGCGAACCGCCATCTATCCCTGTCCATCTCTAATTAGCTACGAACATTATGGGAAGTATTCAATAACGCACGGGGGGCTCGACCATGTATAGGGGCTCAACACTCAATACGTGAAGACCCAAAATTGAACGGGAGTGGTATCTCCCGGTACTGCACCTAAAATCGTCGCACTTCCTCTGTTGGATGTTGAAAACCCGACCCAGTCTACCAAGAGGTGTTAGAACCACAATGGCAGGTAGCGTGGCTCCAAGAGGCGGCGTGGAGAAACAATGAGCTGCATCATCCTTCCCTTTCAGCTGCATATGGCCAAGTTCATGGAGTTCACGTTGCCGTGAAGCTAGCCTAGGCTAATGATGATCAGCTAGCCTGGGACATCATGGTCCAGGAGAGAAGGGACTCCGCCCGCATGCAAGGCTCCGCACGGTATCGTACAGTACAGCACAAGTATAGTACATCGCTGTACGCGTAGTACACTTACATGATCGGCGGGTTTGAGGAATGGCGACAGATCCTGTAATAACAAAGCAAATTAGAGGCCCTCGAAATACGTTTCGCGCAGCATTTCATATGGTGAACAACACAGAGAGCCTGTAGAGTAGCATCAGCCATGGTGCGCGCGTTCCCTGGCATGCAGTACGACGATCGTGCTATCGGCTCCGGATAGCTGGAATATGAAAAGCTGGTTTGAGGGGGTTGCTGACGGCTCATTTGCGTACCGTCTTTGCATCCCTTGGGACAAACAACCCTGTACGAAATGTTGGCCAGCCCGTCAATTGGTGCTAAACACTCTGATTTGACATGAAATGAGCCTTGCCGTCCAACTCCGCAACCGCGAAGACCCATCCTTGGCAGTGCAGGACGATGCTGATCTGAGATTGCGTGGGAGAGACGAAGCGGACTACCCAGGGATTATTGGATCTGTCTCGGGCAGATTGACTGAAAGGCGCAGTGCAGGGCGTATCCACGGCTGAGCCAAAAGAGGTCACGGTCGGTCGTAGAGCACTACTAACCATGGTCAGTACGCGTGTGATTCAGTTCTTGGGCCCAATGATACTTGCGCCATGTACGTCGGCCCTGGCAGACATGCCATGCCATACCTCGCGAGCAGCGCACACATGCGCCTTTTGCTTCAGTCTAGGTGTGTCCGCACTGGATATACATGTATAATACATACAGTACAGTATAGACTGGGTCTGTTTGTCCTTGTATAACCCCCTTCCCTTGTAGTAGGAGTATACGCCACATGCACGTCGCCCCGGAGGGTGCTGTATTGTGGGCGTGTCTCTAAAGAAAGGAAAGGAGCCGATATGGATGCATGGTTATAGTTACACGGCGACGCATTTGGCACTGCATTTGCATTTACATTTGCCACCAACGCAGGCCCGCACCACACACCATTACTACCGGACACCCCGCAGGAGTGATTAGGAGGCGTTTAATTCCTGGCCACACAGCAGACTGGTGCTAACAGATCTGAGCATCCCCGGAGGTCCCTACATATTATTTCCTCGCAGGGCAATAATAACACCCCCCCCCC
>JPJU01002170.1:0-21396 GCA_000750735.1 Pseudogymnoascus sp. VKM F-4246
CCCCCCCCCGCTCCCCGCCCCCCGCATACGGCGCATATATTGCATACGGTGCGTACATCATATCCATCTGCTTGGTGTTAGATAATAGAGCCAATGTCAGTTGGCTGTAAGGTTATCTCCGGATCCCTATGACGCCCCAGTCCAGTCCCGACATTCGCTCTCGCTCTGAGACCACGCGGTTCCCTTCCCACTCTCTTCCCGCCTTCGTATAAGTATCCCTACACACCTGGCCTCCGGTCTATAAACTATGTGTCTTCCACCAAGAAGCTCCAGAAAGGGTATATTAGTACCAAAGGAGGCACAGCCCGTCGCATCTGGAACTTTTCTCCTCACAGCTCTGTCTTGGTCAAGTCGGCTGACTATATAAAGTAAGTCGTACAGCCTCTCCATTCCATACGATTGCACGCTGATTTATATTTTGGTAGCGCCGCTCATCGCTTTCCTATGGCGTTTAGCAACCACGACAATCCATCGTCCGCACCACTCCGCCGACCCTCGCATGGGCCTCATGCTGAGCAAGAAGACCACATGATGACACAGACCGAATCCTCCTTTGATGTCCACGAATGGCATCGCCACTTCCAGAACTGTCGCCGCTATTTCCTCGACCACTCCCAGCATAGTCCATGCCTCCAGGCTGTGGCAGCGTATATGAATATCCTCCTGCCATATCAACGACACCCAAACCCCATACCAGCATACTCCCCACCTCGGTCGACTACGGCGCATTCTGGGAACTCAACACCCTCTAGTCTATCCCCCAGACCGGACGATCGCTATGGCGAGTCGGTCTCGCTGGTTCCTTATATCCGCCGGCTCGTTGTGACTGGATTTGACACGGAGGCAATGCTCCAGACATTCTTCGGCGACGACTGGGCCAAGGGGATAGGGAAGCTACATGATTCCGAAAGACGCAATTACCTCTTCGCCGCGAAGAGTGGCAGCTGGCTCGAAGTTAAGGCCAGCTACGAACCCTCGCCCAACGAAACCATACCACATATGATGCCGATACGCAGCCCTATGGAGAATGAGATCCGCGCCGCGGAGGAGAAGTGGAGTGACTGGCTTGCGATGCAAGATTGGATGGTGGGACCGAGGGCGCCTCCTTCTGAGGCAATGAGGTCGCACCTTGAGATGGACCCAATGGAGTGAGAAGGCTCATACATACATTTTTGCTTTTGGATATAATGACACGGGTGGTCCGCGGATTGCAGTCGAAGGGATCTTCAATTGGTCTTTGGATACCCCACGGCCATAGAACCTACCCTCTACCTACCTTCACACTACCTACCTGTATTTAGAAAAGTTACCAGAGATGAAATTTGGGGTGATGCGGATTGGGGGTGCACAAGGTTGTTGCCACCACCTGAGCGGGGAAGGTGGCCGGCTAATAGAGTGGAAGGGGGGGGAGCAGATCTTCTTCTGCGTCGGCACTTGAAGGCACTTCCAGGCTATCGCGGATGAGGGCAATAATACTCGAGGATTTCTGTCAGATCTCGGATTTGTATAAGATCAGCTTTGACGCAGTCGGACTCGTACAGACCGTTAAATTGGTTACTTTGTGTCTCGGTTCTCAAACCTCGGCCTAAGTTTCTGCCGCGCCCCGGAAGCCCCGACCTTTGATGGGGACCCCTAGCGCGAGGCTGATGCGGGTGAATCCGAGTACCTGGTGGCCTCGCCATCGTGACGTCCGAAGACGCGCAGAATAACAATATTACTTGAAGTTCATCCGTTAATGCAATTGACCCTATATCACTATACCACTATATTCTTACACTTGGCTATGCTTGAATTGGAAACAGGCGAATAACTATGGACGAATGGGCGACCTTCTTCGCCCATGCACTCGATCGGCGCCTCCCCACCGACAAGTTAGAGCAATTCGCAAAAGTCCTCAGCACGAAGTCACCTCTTGCTACCCCGCTCATCGCTGAGCTGTTGCTTCGCCCCAGTGAATCTAGGCACTACGACTTGGACCCACAGATCTCTCTTTACACGCAGGCTCTCCTTCGAACCGACATCCTCGACGTGCCTTCGGTCTTACGCGCGCTGCTCAGACACTCAACCTCGCGCCCTGTCGAGGCTGCAAAGGATGAGCAAGAGGGCGCTAGCGGTTCTCAGACGAGATGGACAAAGAGTTATGGCCATGAAGAGAGGCTAGTATATGGCCTCTCCAAACTTGTGGCAGCCGGGGACCGACCAAAGTCGGCCCAGGAAGCACTAGGGACGGTGACCGCGCTGACGGAATGGATGCGCTTGTTAGTCATGGCGAATGCGGCAGATGACATGATGCGGGAGATTGGGGCGGGGAATGACACTCATAACCAGGAGACAATGGCTGTGAGGGTTGCAGTGGGCGCGTTGCTGGTTGCACTGGCTGAGAACACGACAGTGAACGAGGCGCTGAAGAACCGGTGTCCCAAGGGTGCGTATCTAAAAGGCGTCGGATATAATTGGGCTCTTCTGGATCTGAATTGGACATTGCTAATAAATACACAGACGCGCTCAAAGGGTTCTCGCAATCACTAGCGAATTTTACGCCATTGCTCATCAACGGATCTTCTATGTTTGCGGAGAGGCTCGAAATATACACAAAAACACTCGTGGCCCTGGAACCCATTGATAAAAAGGCCCAGAAGGCCGGTGCTGAAATAGACCAGATTATAGACTCTGCTATGGCACTTGGCATGGACAACATACCAGTCGTTGAAATACCTACCATGAACTCAAGAGCTGGCCTCTATGTGTATCTAAACTCATTGGTGGGAGCGCCCCATTTAGATTGATGTGCTCTGCTAATTAATTGCAGCTCACTGGGAGGCCCGCGGTTGATGACAACCAACTGTTAAATTTTCTCCATAACCGATACCAAGTCCGCATTCCTCCATTGTGCATAACACAAAACGCTGACATCTGGCAGGGCGATATTCAGACGACATGCATTGACCTCATTGTGGCATCCTTTGACATTCTTGCCAATGCTATTTTCCGTTCTGAAAATCCTCAGACAACATTCCTTTTGCGCTCGTTCCTAATCAACAAGGTACCATTGCTGATATGCATGATATCAGCCCCGATGTTTCCGCCTCTAAGCGCAGAGTTATGCGTCACTGAGGCCCTTGGCCATGTAGATACCAACGCCTTTCCAACCTTCTCTTCAATGTTCGATGATACTAGCGCTGGAGATATGTTCTCAGACTCCGTGAGGCAGGATTTCTGCTTCTCATGTTGTCTGCATGGCCTCATCCCAGAAGAGAGCATCGAGCGACTTTTGGGCGAGATCCCAATGCAGACGTTACCAGCCGGTGGTCGCTACACTAAGGATGAGGTTCTAGAGCAGTGCCTGTCCGACTCTGAGAAGATTGAAGCCTTCACTGACGAGCTGGAACATATGGACGGCAACGTGGGCGCAGTTAGTCAAGCTATAACGGAACTACTGCGACGCCTCTGCGAGAGCAAAGATACTATGGCACTGAAGTCCCTCTGTGCCCATCTCGCACGTAAGCCGTCGTCGCTTGACGTACTCCTGATCTTCGACAAGCCTGTCACATTCTTACCACCAATCTGCCAGCTTCTTGATGCCTGGCGCTATGATGATGACCAGGGCGAGTATCAGCCTGTCTACGAAGAGTTTGGCTCCATCCTCCTACTCGTTCTAGCGTTCGTATACCGCTATGATCTCAGTGCAACGGAGCTTGGTGTCCAGGCGCCAGACTCTTTCATCGCGAAGCTGCTCGTCCGCGGGTCAACTGCACGGCTTATGGATGATTTGTCGTCTGTGGAATCATCACAGCTGGATGGGTGGATCAAGGGTCTTTTTAATGCAGAAGGCGGTGGCTTAGGAGATGAACCTATGGCGCTGTGTCCCCCGCAGGACTTTTACTTGCTCGTCCCGACTCTTTTCAGCCAAATTGTGCTGGCATCCCAGCATGGCCACTTAACTGACGACGTCCTCCGCGGCGGCCTTGAATGTAAGACCCCTGTCTTTCTTTCGCGTGGGACAATGTTAACTCTATTACAAGACCTTCTCGACCCCTCACTTCTTCCTTCACTAATACCCGCCCTGCTATCACTGGCATCCAACATTCTAACTACCCCACCTCCTTTATCTCTCTTACACGCCCTTATTCTACCCCAATCCATCTCAACAGAAGCCTCGCTCCTCCACAACGCCATTCTCCCTATTCCCGCCCCCCACCTCTCACGCTCCCTGCGCGCGCTTCAACGTTCATCTCCAACCCGCACCGATCTTGAACCTCTTATTGCGGCTCTCCGTCCACACTTACACTTTTCCCGCACCGCTATCGACATAACTACCGACTTCCCTGTACCGCCCAACCTGCCTACCGCTGTCCGCCACGCCACTCGGATCCTTACTAATTGGAACCCACCCGCCGCACCGCCGAATTACTCACCCCGCACCCCGGTTCTTGCAGTACGCATGCTTGGGGCGCGAAGAGCGCTACTTGCGTTGCTGGACGAGCTAGGTCACCAATGTGTGCTGGGGAATTCAGATACTGCGTATGATGTCGTCGCGTCATTGGTTTGTGCGCCGCCGAAAGCGGCTGCCGGCGTACAGGGCCGTATGACTTTGCGGGAGGCATTAGCTGCAGAAGCGGCCAGAGTGGGTGCAGAAGTTGGAAAGGGGGGCCCAGAAGCGGAGAGTGCAGAGATTGTGGTGAGGTTGTACCGGAGAGTTGAGGCATTGTCAGCAGGAGGGGGTATTGATGAGCAAGCTGAGTTGATGAACGCGGACATGGGGATTGGAGGGGTCGGGGGACAAGGATTGGTTGGGGAGGATATGATGGGTGTGCTTTCGGGAGACGGAATGATGGGTTTGGAAGGAGGTATGTTGGATGACATGAAGCTTGATTTTTAAGAGGGATATGTGGATTATCGCGGCGCCGATATACTCTGCGAATATGGAAAATGAATACCACCTACATGGCCACGCCATAGTATGTATATGAATGACATATAGAACGCTTAATATCTGGATCCATTGCATCCTAGGTTGTGAGGTTGCGCCCGGATAATAAAAGCCAACCATTGGCCCTTGTATTCCTATTGTTATGCTTATATCAATACTTACAGCTCACTCTACTCATCATTCGGCATTTCGGAAAGCGACACACTTCCATCCGAAACTACTACAACAACTGGCAATTTGCAGATCCAACACGGCGCGAACGGGATCGACTGTCCCACCGATAGTTTAAATTTAAGAATAAGCAATGATCACCTTGACACAGCAACGCAGATCTCTATACTGTACATCCGTATGCAACACAACCTCACCTTCCCTTTATAATTCTTGGAGGAGAAACTCGCAGTGTTGCCCTTGCCTGCATCAGCCGCGCTTGTAGGTTGCAGCTCTTGGCGTTTAGTCGTCCTCGATGGACCTATGTGGCTCACCATTGCCAACACGTGCTTTGGCCCCACGTGCTCATCACTACCCCACGTGCATTATCATACCGCACTTACAAGGACGAATAAGTCTCGTTGTTCAACTTAGAAAACATTTCTTTTGCTGGATTAAATCTAGAGTTGGAATCCGAGAGATCATTGCCTCGTTTGTTATGGCGCGTTTGAGATGTTGCAACTCGACAGAACACTATATATAGTGCTCTGGTTGCCACCAAGATGCTCACGCAGCATCTTTTAATTCTACGTACTCTTCCAAGTAGAATAATCAAGGCATCATGTCGTGCACTATGGGCTTTTCTTCTCGTGGCCTCTTTGCTGCTGCCGCCGTATCTCTGGCGGCGGCCTCACTGGCGTCTGCTGCGGGCAACATGGTGCCAAACTACGAGGTCAAGCTTTTGATGGACCCGACTGTGGTGCTTGGATCAGACTTCAAGCTCAAGTCCGAGGTGCTCTCCGCCTTTGCAATGCCAACAACGGTTACCAAGATGAACGTACAGTTTCTCGATGATGATGCCGAGACACTCTACAACGCCGGATGGAGCCCGCGTATCCGCAATATGGAGGGCGAGTCTGACTACGACTTGACCTATAAGAAGAGATACGCTGTTTCTGGCGACGACATTGATGGCGCACTCACGCTGGCCAACTCTGAGGGGTTTGATGCCGACACCTCCAAGTACGAGGCTCAAATCGAGTGGGGTTATCAGAAGAAGACTCTCTCTCTCAGCAACGATAAGACCGCTTCAGGTGCCAGCGGAATGGACCTCCCTAACGTGGGAGACTCCCGGGATATGCTCATTGACGAGGCACCAGACAAGTTCATCAACTGGGCCTCTGACAACTGGGGCACGAATGAGCTCAAGACTTCTCGCATCTACGGCCCTGTTCTGGCTAAGCGCTCGACGGGCACCTGGAGCGGCGTAAAGCTGTACGTTGAGGTGTGGCCAATTAAGGCCGCGTCAGGGTCTGGAATCGACTACCTTGTTGAGGCATCATTTAAGACCGACACCCAGAGTGATGCGTCAACAAAGCAAGGCCAACTCATGGACTTGCTTCAGGACAAGGGGTGGTTCCTCGCCCAGGACTCATTGAAGACACAGCTTATCATGGAGCGGTATTAAGCCCATGTCGAGCCTTGGAATGGGATAGAATCGGCATCAAAACGGGTGAAAGTAGGCTAGAAGCAGGGTGCGGAGTAAATAAATAGAACTTTCAGTCATACATATTGCATGAATGCACGCCGTGTTGTCTATATTCCATATATATTATTATGGCTGACAGTCTATGCACAGCATTATATGTACTGTGCCCCATATATGGCTGCCATCGACTGCGTTGGACTCCTTCAAGCCCTCCCTCCAACCCTCATATAGACCCGTCTCTCAGATTGAAGGGCCATTATAGACCGGGTATCATAAATTATAAACGAAATGTAATGTGACTTCCTACGGCCACATCACGCCCTGCCATACCTACTTCCCTTGTGGTCGCTCGACATCCGGGACGACGCCCCATCATCGTTCTCGCTGTCAAATTGTACGCGCACGTCTGTAGACTTTACAATGCCGTGGTATGTCATAATTTCCTCCTCGCTATCATTGGGGCTCACGCTGCGACACTCCGTATGTTTGGCTTGGGAGCCATCGCGCATGCTCTTCATCGCGATGCTAACGCTGGTGCCATGACGGTTATAGACAGCTGGATTATCGCTTCGCAAGTTGCCGCCACTTCTCGATGTGTTGTAATTGTAGTTGGCGCTAGACCCGGCGAAGAGGGTTGGCATCAGAAGGCGGCCAAGAGGCCTCAGGGCTGGAATGGTAGCGGATATTATGGCGATATTGGCTTCCACGGTGGAAAGCGTGATTCCAATAGAATGGAATGGATCTCCATCCGGGTTTGGCACATAGAACAACCTGTACAATTCGACAAAACGTACGATAGCCACTATAGTAACACTGCAAAGTATTATAATTAGCATTGAACTCTTGGTCATGTAACATTCATCTGGGGCAACGCATAAACTTACGAGGTTCCAAGCAAAAATGCGCCAATTACTGTGACCTTTTGCGCCATCGGCATGTTGAGTCCCAAGAAAATCCAGAACGGCAGTGCAAGCACTAGAACGTCCGTGAATATAGTCAAAGCCGAGATACTTACGTGAAACGACACGTCAACACAAGTTGCGGTGGCCGCCACAGCAGGGTCCCAATTGGCCGCAATGGGTAGACATTGCAATGTAGCCACCAGGAATATGGCGATGGCCTGCAAGGCGTTGAAGGTAAACAGAGCATATATGGCGTAGCGAGTAGCTACCCTTTGGCCACCTAGGCGTAACAAGAATAATAGAACCGAGGCTTTGACGAATGCGAGGATCGGGTTATAAAATATTTGTGCGATATAGAACCACCATCTTCCAGGGGCAGCATCGAAATCCTCGGGCACATCGACCGCATACCACCCAAAATAATTTAACTTGATGTCTGCAAGGTCGATACTATCAGTCCTCGTTCTCCGTTCCAGGAAGTTTATACATACACATGTAAAATGGCCCACACATCAACAGGGAAAATATCTGTCCAAAAGTATTAGATATTTCCGCTTCGCTGAAGAGGTGTTGGAATGGTCCCCAACAAATGACTCTAGAAAACACAACATACTAATGCAACAATAATTAAGTAGTCATCTGGAAATTCACGGATTGTTAGTATGCTGATCTATTGAAGTCGTGGTTAAGAAGGTCGGAGGACTCACCAGGACCCCATTGCTTGATTTTGATCCTGCAAAAGGCTCTGAGACACACGAAAATCAAAGAAAGGGCGGGGAAGAAGAAGTTGATGAACAGTCCCGCAGCTTGCAGAGGCGGCGTCGGGATTTTCGTAACATCCCCATGAGGAGGACGTCTTGGGAGGATAGTATTCATTATGTCGGGAGGACGACCAAGAATTGGCGGGTGGTGGTATATCGTAGAGATGATGTTGAGAATCAACAGCCAGCCATAACTGCTTCGTCAATCTTGAGAGGGATCGAGGATAATGATGAGCAAGGTCTCAGTGACAGTGGGGGCCAGAGATAAATAAGGTGTTAGTGTTGGTGCAGAGTCGATCAGTTGTTGGAGGAGAAGAAGGAAAGATTGTCACTTTGACAGCCTGTACACCTTCGGCTGAAAATCTCAATTGCTTATCATACGAGAGCGAGGACTGGACTCCAAGTCCGCATTCTAGAGCCATGATCCAGCTGGCGATCATGCCTGTGTATGACAGCCAAGGAGACGCCGGTGTGTAACAGCCACCATGGAAATGGTTAGAGGCGGGGATTGCAGAAAGATTCTCCGAGCAGGATCAAAGAGTGGAGGCATAATCTGTCGCCATTGCCATGCGCAGTACCTTGCGTAATGCTGCTTTAAAGAAACCCATCCCGTATTTGGTGCTTACTAGGAGCTGCATTGCGTGCGAGGAGTAAGCTACCCAGGAAAGCGGCAGGATTCTTTGCGCGCTTTACATCCCGTCTTCGTACAGCACCGACCTCCTGGGTCCCTCACCGGAGGCTCGAGCCCTCAATGAGCTGGTCATGGTATTTAAAATGTTGCGGGGTAACCCAATCAAAATGGACTAAATGCAAGACAGGCTCGCCAACCTCAGACCTCATTACTCTGTAAAACTCATTAGACCACGTTAGTGCTCGTTAGGGCTCCTTGGGACTTCTTGGGGACTCAGTTAGAACACATTAGACACAACTAGCACAAAGATAGCGCGACTTGTCAAATGAGCGAAGTGGGGACTGTGTCTGCGTTTAAACTTCAAGCGGTTTGGCTCTGGGATTGGAGTCGGGGTTTGGGTGAGCTTTAGCGTGGAAATCTGACGGCAGAGCGGCCGAGCGGCACGCTGCCTGCCAACTTTCCAGAGCGGATCGGCACTTGGACGCACACTTCGGCGACCGACCGACGTGCTGAACAATCGTCGCCTACTTGAGCATTATCTGGCTGCAGCACTGCCCCCCGTTTTCCCACGGGCATAAAAAGCAAGCTGTGTGTATGAGCATGCATAACGCGGATCCATACATACATTCTAGCATACATCCAAGGACCAAAAACTAAACCCCCAGAAAAACAGTGCCTCCACTGTGTCCGATTCCGCCACACATGTCGGCAGTGACCAAACTCTATCCAAAGATGAGAGAGGTGCAGCAAATTGCACTATATTAAATGTTGAGACTGTGCTCTGTAAACGGCGCATTGGTTCAGGAACACAGGGGCCACGACCCAGCAGCTGCGACCCAAGACACCCAACCCGGGAGTTGCGACCCGAGAGTAGCAGACCCGCCACATCTTTCAGGGGGATCAACGCTTGGTCCCCTTAGATTGCCACGCTCGAAATCCTTCGCATATTTCGGTATAGCTTGCACCGTCAGGCCTGTTATGCTCAGTGCCACATATAGGATAGCGGTGCGCGTCCTTTCGCCGCGCCCGGGCACTTTGGTAAACATGGCATAAGCAGATAAGTTGAGAAGCTAATACCCTTGGTACCATTTCGGAGATTGCTGGACTTTTCATAGGCATCTTTCATAGGCATCTTTCACGTAGATCTACAATGCCACGTGTGTATCGTGGCATTGACTGGGATCTACTAGGTCACCCACATTTTCCCCGTAGATTTGCCGACCATATATATTACTGCGCGACGCCTCGCGATAGTCTAACTCTTCCATTCCCGTGAGAGCTTCACGGCATCATGGCTTTCTCATTTTTCGCTCGCGCGCTGCTTCTGGCCAGTGCCTTTCCGCACGCAAATCTCGTCGGAGCCCAGACCGTCGTACAGAATGGCGAATTGATCCGTACGTAGTCCTCACTCTCCTCTATGCTCCCCGTGATGCTAATGCGATTGAGTAGCCGCCGATGAGACAACCGTGGCTCCCGCTGCCGAGATTCTTGCTGATCCAGCGTCTGTTTTGTCCGAGGCCGAAAGGTTCCAACTTACAGACGCTGTCCTCGCGAATCTGACTGGATTGGAGCTTAGCAATGTTTCCCTCTTCAACTTTGCCAGCTCTGATGAAGTAGTTGGTTCCAAGCGCTCCCTTTTCAAACGCTGCAAGACGTCTCCAGGTGACCTGCTCTGGCCGTCCAAGCCGATCTGGAAAGTTTTCAACATCCTAACTGGAGGCGCACTCATCGAGACGGTCCCGATTGGCGCTGTCTGCTATAAGAACAACGAGCACTACAACGCTGCCAAGTGTGCTGATATTCTAGCTCACTGGACAGAGTCAGCTACCCAGTAAGTCCCTAAATAATTATTCTCAATGTTCTCCCATGTCTCTTGCACTCTCATTCACGTTCATCTCATAAAGATAGAATTAGCTAACACCAGCCAGTGCGGGAGATCCCACCTCGGTCATGTCACCTCTGTTCCAGGGCATGACTTGCATGCCACAATCGGGCAACACGAGTACCTGCGAGCTAGGAGGTTTCCCCTCTTACTCTGTCAAGGCGACGACCGTCTCACAGATCCAGCTCGCCATCAACTTCGCCCGTAACCTCAACCTTCGCCTTGTTGTTCACAACACAGGCCATGACTTTCTCGGCAAGTCAACGGGTGCTGGTGCGCTCTCGATCTGGACTCATAACCTCAAGAGCATCAACTTCATCAAAAGCTACAGCTCCCCATCGTACAAGGGGCCTGCGTTCAAGCTCGGTGCTGGTATCCAGGTGCTAGATTTGTACGAGGCAGCTAAGAAGTACGGCGTCACTGCAGTTGGCGGTGAGTGTAAGGGTGTTGGTGTTACCGGCGGATACATTGCTGGAGGTGGCCACTCTCCAATTTCGTCGAAATACGGCATGGGTGCAGATCAGGTCCTTAGCATCGACGTTGTTACACCCTCCGGGCGTTTTATCACTGCCGATGAAAACAACAACAAGGATCTCTTCTGGGCTATCCGAGGCGGCGGCGGCGGCACCTTTGGTGTGGTCACCAGTATGACTGTCAAAGTTCACCCGAAGATGCCCTTTTCCGGCGTGACTTTCACCATCTTAAGTGGTAATGATACCAATGTTCCGGACAGCCTCTTTTGGGCCGTCATGGAGGCCTACTGGCGCAAATTCCCATCCTATGCTGCGCAGGGCACTTACGGCTACTCTACTGTATTCCCGCGTGGCCCTGACGGCGGATTTATGTGGAGCATGTTGCCATGGCTTGTACCTGAGATGGATCTTGTCGACTTCAAGGCTATGGTAACCCCGCTCTTTGACGAGTGGACTGCTCTTGGCCTCCAATTTGAGCCTGAGTTCTTTGAGCACGACAACTTTTATGACACATGGTCGTCCCATTTCCCCGTCGAGACTGTCGCCAATATCAACCTACGCACTTCCTCGCGCCTGTTCCCTATCAAGAACTGGGAGGACGAAGCAACTCTAAACAAAACTATTTCCACTATTCGTTCGGTTATCGAGGAGGGTTCCGCATTCATCCAATACAATATTAACGGAGCCGCACCAGCCGGCACACCAGATAATGCAGTAAACCCAGCATGGCGTGACGCTACACTCTATGGTATCTTTGGTGGCGGATGGGCTGCGGATGCTTCGGAGGAGGACAGGGCCTTTGCCAATAATAGGATAACAAACGACTGGGGAGCCCGATTCCGCGAGATTACCCCAGGCAGCGGCGGCTATCTTAACGAAGGCGATGTCATGGAGCCAAACTTTGGGCAAGCCTTCTTTGGAACCAACTATGACAGGCTGGTGCGCATCAAGAAGGCAACAGACCCATGGAATGTCTTCTGGGCACCTACCGCTGTCGGTAGTGAGGATTGGTATATCACCGGCCAAGAAGACTGGTTGACTCTTCAGACTGGGCGTTTGTGCCCGAAATAGGATATTTAAACATTTGTCAGACAGTTTCGTACATATAATATTAATATCTGTCCCCTCAACATAGAATCCGTGCGTTCAAGAGTTCAAAATGCGATTTGGTTTGCTTTTCCAGCATTAGCCAAAATTAATAGAAACAAATCTTAAGCCAACACCGCCTGCCAGCAACATAGTTTCAGGCGATATTTGGAGAGATTAGTCTTCATTAACTTGCAATTTTCTGTTTGGGGCTCTTTCGGCGTCCTACCCTCCGCACTATATAACGCCGAAATTGCGATTTCTTGGCTGATTATTATTGTTCCCCGCTTAGACACTTCAGACCAACACACCGGCACCCCCGCAGAATAAAGTACGCTGTGCCTGGACAGGTCGCCAGCGCCTCAGGTACAGCTACGTAATGCAAATTGGACGAGATATATGATGGCGGCTCCTCATTGTCTATTGCCTTTGCTTCGGAGCTGGGGTTCCGCTACTCATGCGTCGATATATAAACTATCGTGTCGAGCTGGATATATTCTCTTGAAATCCAGCCTCTTTCATACAGACCCCACGAACCCCATCTGAGCAACCGCCATGAAGCTCACCACCGGAGTCGCGCTGGCCTTCTTGGCCGCGAGCACCGCAGCGTCGCCGACGTGGCCGACTTGGCCTCCGTTTGGAGGGAAACCCACGTACCACAAGGGCATCCCTTATGCTAAAGGATCCAAGTTCATGTTAGATGGAAAACCATTCCTGTTTGCTGGAAGTAACGCTTACTGGCTACCGTTTATCAACGTGGGTTACTAACCTTATATCTCTTGTTGAGAGAATTTATACTTATTCATCTATAGAGCCCTTCGGATGTGAGGAATGCTCTCACACAAGCTAAACATGCTGGGTTGAAAGTCATGCGTACATGGGCTTTCAATGACAAGAATGAGACATATATTCCCGGCGGGCTGCCGATGTATGGAGGCGAAGGAGCAGGCGAATCCCCGATATATTTTCAATCGTTCAAGGACGGAGTAGCAACAATCAATTACGGTCCTGACGGATTACAGGCACTGGATAAGGTGGTTAAGATTGCTGAAGAAACCGGCATGAAGCTCGTCATGGCCTTGACCAACAACTGGGCGGACTATGGCGGCATGGACGTTTACACCGTTAACCTTGGCGGGAAATACCACGATGACTTCTTTCATAGCCCCAAGATCGTCAACGCCTTCAAAAATTATGTTGCTGCCGTTGTCAGTCGTTACAAGGATTCCCCTGCTATCTTCGCATGGGAGCTTTCCAACGAGCCACGTTGCGGTGCTGACGGAACGAGGAACCTCCCTCGATCTGCTGGCACGAATTGTTCCCATGTGATGGTTACCGATTGGATTGCTGATATAGGGAAGTTTATCAAGGGGATTGACAAGAAGCATATGGTTACCTGGGGCGGTGAAGGCGAGTTCTACGAGGAAGGCAATGAAGACTGGGCCTATGCTGGGGCCGACGGCGGACACTTCTATAATGAGCTGGCACTGGAAGAAATGGACTTTGGCACTTTCCATTTGTACCCCGACTGGTGGGACAAGACAGCAGAATGGGCTAACAAATGGGTAACGGATCATGGCAAGGCACAAGTCAAACTCAACAAGCCTGTCTTGTTTGAGGAGTACGGTTGGCTCCACCCAGACGATCGCCTTGCGTTCGTTAACAGGACCGTCCCTGCAAACCAGACAAGAGTGGCTGTAATTGGAGAATGGCAGAAGATATCTCTGGAATATAAGATGAGCGATGCGTATTGGCAGCTCGGCGTGTGTGGGCTGAGTATTGGGTGCAACCATAATGATGGGTTCACAATTTACCTCAACAACACCGAAGAGAGCCGTCCTCTTATCTTTAATCATGCGAAGGAGGTGGCTAAGGTAAATTCGAGATTGTGAATAAATAATAATGGGGGTGGTAGTTGAAATTTGGTTTAAATTTGAAAATAATTGTTTTTAATTCATGCATATATATTAGTAAGCGCAGTCACGATGACGTACATTCCCACCTTTCCCCTCCATCTTTACTCCTCCGTCCGACGACAAGAACAATTGATCTGGCTCCAAGTACTGTTCAAGCTGAAGCTACTGTAATGGCCTCTCTTTCCAACGAGAAAAGACACATTGTCATCATAGGTGCGCTCTAGGTTGCGAGTTTATGCCAACCCCATTATAATTATGTGTTTCTAACGAGCGTAATCGCAAGGTGGCGGCATCATTGGATGCACAAGGTGAGTTTGTTTTAAAGCGGGATAGATGCAGCTTCTGACCAAAGCTTAACAGGTACTAAACATTAATCGTCCGACTGCTTTATCCAAACGCTTATGAATTCAGTGCATACTTTCTTACCCGCCATCCGTCCTATAACCCGGATCTTCACTCCATCACAATCCTCGAGGCCACGGCCATCGCAGCTGGCGCATCCGGCAAAGCTGGAGGTCTCTTAGCCCTGTGGGCATACCCCCCAAGCATCGTACCGCTGTCATTCCGCCTTCACGCTGAGCTTGCTGCTAAACATGATGGCGCAAAGAGATGGGGATACAGAGCCGCACAAGCTGGTTCTATCAGAGCAAAGGCTCAGTCGAACCGATTAGAAACGCCGAAGACCGATAGCAGTACAGGAACAACAGAATGGCAGAAGCTTCCAAAGCAAGATGAAGCAAGCCTAAAGTCATTGGAGAAGAAGGGTATACCGGAAGACCTAGACTGGTTTATCCCCGAGGGACTCACAGAGTATTCATCAATAGGCGACGCAGGTTCAACTGCGCAAGTCCACCCATACCAGTTTACAACCTCCATGGCAGAGCTCGCACAAGAGAAAGGTGTAGAAGTCAAAGTTGGTGCACACGTCGACTCGATAGACTATACAGGCGGGCATGTCAAAAGCGTCACATACACGGACAGACAAACAAAACAGACCCATACGATTCCAGTTACGGATATAGTGGTTTCAGCGGGTCCATGGAGTAGCCACGTATTCCCTGATGTGGCTGTTGACGCAATGAGAGCACACTCGGTCACAATCAATGCAGATGTGACCCCTTATGTCCTCTTCACCGACATTGAACTGCCGAAGGACTTTGGCGCACAGGACGGCAAGAAGCGAAAGCATGGAAAAAGAGTTCATCCGGAGGTATATGCCCGTCCTAATGGCGAGGTCTACGCATGCGGTACGTGTTAGCAGACCTCCCTTGGATGTTATTGTGGTGAGGTGATACCCGTTAGTGACAGTCTCTGATTACATTATAGGTGAGGGTGATGAGCTTATTCCCCTCCCCTCCACAGCCGACCTCGTTCAGTGTGACCCCTCCCGCTGCCAGGACGTCATCGACTACGTCTCATCCATCAGTGATGAGCTACGCACTGGAGAGGTGACAGCCAGACAAGCGTGCTATCTGCCCTCCATACCTGGAAGCAGTAGTCCAGTGATTGGCGACACGGGGATCAAAGGGATGGTGGTGGCGACGGGGCATTTATGCTGGGGAATCCAAAATTCCTGTGCCACGGGCAAATTAGTGAGCGAGTTTGTGTTTGACGGCAAGGCTAAGAGCGCACAGATTGGATCGATGGATCCCAAAATTTATATGTAAGATGGGAGCGTGAGGGGAGCATGGAATGGAAGGGCTATGGCGATATAGTAGAAATGAGAGGACATGGTATTTTAAGGAAATAGAAAGGGATTAGGATGTTCATCGACCTGCTCGGGTTGAAATATTACCTGAGGCATATAGGAGAATATACCAGGAACTGATACGGTTATGGACAATATAAGTGATCTCATGTATTATACCGACCGAGACAAATTTAACCTCTGCTATTTTATAACTTGAGAGGTTATATTCTATGACACTCTTTCATGTCGGCCAACGAGGCTAACCCAGGACTCACTATGCCGCCTAGTCATCAACCATTGAAAAAGGGTTATGAAAAGCTTTGCTCCGGGAGAAAATAAAAGTCACTAGAAATTCATATTTCGCCATTGCTGATCTCGCGTTGTTTTTAACGGCGTTCCAGGCAGAGGTTATATCGCTGCACCACGTGATTAGTACATTTTTAGATAACCTATAAGATTAGATAAGATGGAACAACACTACATACAACCCCGCGCGAACTTGCTCCCGGTTCCTACCTTGAGTTCCCAGTACCGCCTTGGGGGCCCCACTGTGAAGGTCGTCGGAGCAAGCTACATTATAGCGTTTGCTCACCGTATAACTGAATAGAGCCATAGAATATAAGGTACTTAAGTGCCGGGCAACATGTGACGGGCGGTGTTGCCCACAGCTAACTACTGCACCTATTCACCCCAGCCAAGGCTTCTATGTAGGCTTCTATGTGGGCATGTAACGTTGCTCTACTACACGGCCCAAGCACCCCCCGTTATCAGAAGGCCGGGCTGGCTATCATGTTATCAATACATAGAGGATGCACTGGCATCCGGGGATCTTCATGATATCCTATCTATGTGGGCTGGTATAGCGCGGATTGCCTCGAAAGATCTACGGGGATCCAGCGAAAACGCGATTGTGACAGCTGAAGTGTCTATCAGCAACGAGGTTTTGAGGTACGGAGTGAAAGGTGGGGTGATTGAAGGAGATGAGGGACGCCCGTCGAGGTACGGGCAGTGTAAGCGACAATCGGCAGGCTCTGGACCCATGGTAGGCATGGCATGGAAGCCATCGAAGCCAGATAGATTGCGGTCGAGACCGGAAGGCTGAAGTGAGACACATCTACAACGATGCGATGCCATATAATGTGTGCTTCGAAACGACCGGAGATTGCTGTGACTGGAGTTAGAGAGGCGATGGAGCCTGGACTCGTGATATTCGTGGCACTGTGTGTGGATGGATGCTTTGGGCATGATATCACGGAACGCTTAATGATCGAAGGAATGGGCCGAAGAATAACCTTGGATAATCTCTCAAAGTTTCCATGGGTACTCATCTCCCGCACCGCTGCTAGTTGGAGTCCGACATTCTTCTCTGCTGATGTGTTGGATATGCTGGGTTAAGGTTGATGAGGCTTTCGCCGGGAATGAAGTATTACACAGGTCGCCCCGAAAGGGTAGAGCAGACGCAAGAAACAGCGACGCTTTGCATGCGATAACAGCAATGGTGGGAGCATCAGCAGCAGAAGTACTCAGAAACAGCATAACAGCATTGCATCGTGACTTGAGGCTTGCTTTCGTTGATTGATTTCTTGTTGGATGACGAACGCAGATGGAAATATTGGCCCTAGCTTGGACTTTCCCCCCTTTCAATAGTTTGGATTTCCAAAGAGAATTGTATGGCAACCCGCAATATCTGAACAGCCTCCGGACAACAGCAATAGTTCCTCACGGCTGTTCTTTGAATTGTGCCATTGGCTCCAGGAAGTGTATGACGCGCGGGGCTTCGCAAGATTACCCTACTCCCCATGTGTCTGTTGGGCTTGTTCGACTTTGGACGACATCATCTGATAAAGCTGCAGAATAGCTAGGTGAGCGACCGTTCACGAGTCGGGGAGGAAGGCTAAGACTCAAGTGTATAATATTTGGCTGGATCTGAAGATGACACAGCATGAAATTCATTCAAAACTGGCGACGTCGATAAAAGAACAACCAAGAAATTTCTCTTTGGCTTCATCTAGGCGAGATGGACTGCGCTGGAACTCTTATTCTGGGTACCAAGCTCGAGAGACAAACGTGGAATTCAAGAGGGTGGGCCTAGAGATGGATACCCAACAAAGACACGGTCAATTTCACGCCGAGGTTGGAAAGAAGGTAAATTGATAATATTTTCTTCCCGAGCCCCATCAACTCGAGTTCTACCAATCCTTTGAGTCTCCTTCTGACGGTTAAACGTCGGGTTTCCACTCTAAGCCGTGGAGAAGCCATGAAACCAACGAAGCCGGCGCTAAAGGAGGCTTGCTAGAAGAAGGTGAACTCCGTAGAAAGTTTCTCATAATTTTTGTGACAGGCATCGGCTTGACGCTTGCGGCTGGTATTGCCCCTATTCTTAATTGACATGTGTCGACTCGATATGGTAGGTATAATAACGCGTTTAAACCATGTAATATGTGACTCGGTGCCGGCATACCAATATCAATATGTGCAACACATTGACCACCCGTTCATGTAAAACCTTTCGGGGATGCTCCTATCCAGGACACAATGCATCGGCATCGTGAGCAGGAATCAATGCTTGCAAACGGAGGCCCACAGAAATCCACACATAATGAGACAAGCATCATACGTAGAGCCGTTACACTGCAACTGGACACGACAGTGTTGGGCCCTCCTCTCAATCCCGTGCTAGGACAGAATGATGCCCCATACAGCATGATAGCAACGCTGGCCAGGTGATGCGATTCGAGTCTCTAGAACTTGGTAAGCTGCAATCAATCAATATGGTGGCAAATTACCCCGCCCCTTAACCCACATATCTTGTCACAGACACGTTTTCGAATCTGTATTCCCCACGTTCAGATTCCTAGACCCACTGCACGAGATCCCAACGGTTTTATTTTTCAGACTCCCCAACCGCTGCTGCATGTAGCCCTACATCGTTCCCCAGACCGCCGGCCTGTCCACCCGAATATTGCGGGGAAGTGTATAGTACGTGACTGTACGGAAGACAAATAAGTATATAGACTTGAAGTTTGGTACCTGAGCTTACTATGTACTTGCAGAAGCTTGAGGGAAACAGAACAGAGAGGCCGCAAGGAATATGCTGTGGTAAACGGTTAGCTTCGGCAGCTGCGTAGCCCCATAAGTTATCATGAGTGATGCTATTGAAAAACCAACGACAAATAGAAATCAAAAACAGCCAACCACTAGATCCATAAACAGCCCCTTTTCATAATTGACGCGCATAAGGCTGGGAGTCATAGTCAACTTGTCCCTCTGGGAGGGAGAATGTTTGATGCCAACCTAGCCCCCGTCCCGCAGCCGTTGCGGCTCTCCCACCTCCATGAAAAACGCGGGGTAAGCGTTAGTTCCGCCCTGATGCCCCGCATTTGAGTTGAGAACCTTCTCACTCACCAACACAACAAAATGTGCTCGCGTAAGTTCCGTTAGAACTACCACGTCGACCGCGAAGCGAGATCTCCACTTGACAGTGCTGCTCCTGCCGTATCAGAGTTTGATACACAATGTAAATCGCATCCACTTCGATCGAGGCGAACAGGCGAATGAGATTCTCTGCCGTTTCGACGTGTGATTTTCCTCAGGGGTAGAACCAGTCTTTGCCGCTCCAAGTGGGATCTTCTCTCGTCCCCAGGGACGGGCAGTCCAGCCGTCCTGGAGGGAAGGAGAAGAAGATATGGTGCACTGCCTTCTCCTATTTTTAGGGCGAAGAGCTACCTCGACCCACGATGTTCGGCAAGAACCGGCCGGACACGAATATCCACCTTCCACCTACGTCCAACCCATACCTCATGCACGTACCAACCAAAAAAAAGCAACTCCTTTCACAAGCCAAAATAGCGTTCTTATCATGGAAGCCCTTCTACCTGCCTAGGTCAACGAGATGTGAGCAGAAAATCCCGCAATTTGCATGTATGTCTCACACCCCACGCCTTTCACAGGGCGACTTCAACAGGCTAGAAAGTTCTGCAGATCAGGTACACCGATCGACGACATTCTGCCAACTGCCAACTGCCAACTGCCAACTGCCAAGTTCCCTGCTGCGAACCTGGATGTGCGAATTGGATCAGGGCTGGGACAGACTGGGAGAGGCTAGACTAAAGAACCAAGCAGCTGTGAGTGAGGTTATGCGTGATAATGCGGCTGGGCAGGAACGGCTGGTGGAATGGCCGATGAGTTGCTGCTTTGGGCACGATGTCCGGATGGGCTGCTACTGGCGGTCAGCGGCGTCGAGAAGGCGTTTCCTTAGTTGACAGCGAGTATTAGTTGGCGCCTATATGCTCGCTGATCAGGCTGCTTCAGCCCATCCGTGGGCTGAGGAAGTTGCTGGATTGGTGTGCGGCAGCTCAAGAGCCGAATGCGGGGAATAGCGCCGGTCCACTCACTTGATGCCACTAGCATGCCGCCCTTCTCTTCCATACCGTGCCCTGCGTGCCTCTATCAGCCCATCTCAGTCTCTCGCTTCCATTGACCACGCTACTGTTAGAGGGGAGACCTGTTTGGGCCGATTGTGCCTGTCCCCCGCCGCCGTTGTGCCTGGCCCTGGCCGGAATCGTGCATCGGCCACCTGTGAGAATTTCACGTAAAGGGTTCTTCCGTTTGAAGGGCGGGAGGACGGCGAGGCTATTACCTCATCGGGGTGGGTGATTATGAATTGTTGGCTTGGCGAGAGAGTTTTATGAATGTGGGCCAGCCCTTGACGTGGTGATAAGACGAGGTGGTAAGCAGTTGTTCATGCATTTCACCGTGTAGCGGAGTCGGTACGGATACGCGGAATGTTGAGAATAGCGGGAGGGAGGTATGATTGCCATTTAATGGCTAGAACAGTAGCGAGGGAGCAGAACAGGCGTAACAATAATTGCAGCTCTATGTATCCGTCATAATCCACCGAAGAGCACTTTCTAGTCGGCGATATACTGTAGTAGTTCTCAGTTTGAGCGTTGAGACTTGACTGGTTGAGATGAGACGAACTACAAGGGCATCTTGACCGCGAACCGCCGAGCGCCGATCGACTGTGCAAGGAGTCAATGCACAAGCCATAGACTGACCACCTGCACAAACATCTGCGCATCAACTTCCGTACTGTGCCCCGTCCCTGTACTCGCATACTCACTTTGCCTCGCTGGCATGTGAAAGTGTATACTTGGTATTGAGACTGAGACTGATTGTATGTTTCAACACTGGACAAATACCGTACCAAGTATTTAGAGTACTGTGAGGTAAGTATGTTGCAGAGTAATATGTGATGCGCCTTGTTCGTGTTTGACTATGAAGCCCATCACAGTTCCATTACTTGGTGGATCCCTCCCCGACCGGCTCGGCTCCTTCGCCCACTCTGTCGCCATTGACGTTGCCATCGACGCAATATGCATCCAGAAGCACGAACCTTATCGTGTATACAGTTATAACGATGCTAGCAAAACCCACAAAAACAAACGAAAAAAAGCAAACATCTATCCCTCATCGCCGCCCCCCCC